>CAUYQU010030549.1:0-84991 GCA_963574635.1 Cheracebus regulus
GTCCCATACATTGAACTTAATAGGTCCTCTGTTAGTGTGGAACACTAGGGGATGAACCTCAACACCCAAGGTGGCTACATACTTCTTCTCAAATTCACCAGTCAAATGACGTTTCACAAAGGTCGTTTTTCCGGTACCACCATCACCAACCAATACAAGTTTAAACTGGACCTGGGGCTCTCCCTGCGCAGCCATCGTGGCGTTCCTTCCAGAAGCGTCTCCGCGCCCGTCCGACCGAGGCTGGAAAGATGGCGGAAGCGCAATTCAAACGCCGGCGACGCACCCGACGCCCGCGCGCGGGGCGGGGCCCTTTTTTTTTTTTTTTTTTTTTTTTTTAAGATGGGGTTTCACCATGATGGCCAGGCTGGTCTTGAACTCCCGACCACAGGTGATCCACCCACCTGGGCCTCCCAAAGTGCTAGGATTACAGGCGTGAGCCACCACGCCTGGCCACCCTTCTTCTTTATCAAATCTCTAACTGTTACTGCTCAGCCTATAAATATGCAAAAGATTTTTGCTTTTTAACGAAATCCTTATTAACCCAAGGCCCCCTGTAGCTACCCTTTAAAATTCCTCCTTTCCTTTCCAATTCCTCAGCAGAGATCTTCATAATTCACTATCTTCTCTTAACTTCTTGTTCACTCTTAAATGCATTGAAATCTGATTCCAGCCTGAACTTCATGGAATCGCTGTCAAAACGGTGACTACCTTAATTGCCAAATCCATCCAGCACTTTCTGGTCTTTAATTGACCAGACCCTTCTACTGCCCCTGACAGTATCAATTCCTCCTTAACACCCTCTTCCATGACAGCACACTTTCTCAATTTTCCTTGTAGCTGTCTGATTACATCACTCAGGACTTTTGGTCATACATGGCAGAAACCCAACTTCAACTACATTAATAAGAGTTGGGATGAAGTAGCTCATGTGGGAAGCTTTGATAAAGAAAGCAATATGGATGTAACTTAGGAAAGACTGTGAAACCGCCTTTGCGAAATGATGAGTGAGACAGTGAAAGAGATCTAACTTAACCGACTCCATCTTGCTTCGAATCTCCGAGCCGTCCTTGTTCCTTCCTGGGCGTAGGCTGAACTAACTTTGGGAGAAACTTAGTTTATAGTTTATTGTCTAAACAAAAACAGTAACAGCCCTTTCCCAAAGCAGACCTCCTTCCTGTCTGGGGACTAGATTGCCTTTGTAGGACTAACATTAGTCACAAAATTAGAAATTATGGTTTAGGAGTCATGCAGATGAAGGCTACAAGATTCTGACCCTCCCTAAACTGCTCCTAAGATCAGTGCTTGAGATATTGTGCAGACCCTGCACTTTATGGATCAGCTGGCACCACCCAGATCAGTAAACTGGCTCATCTGATCCTGTGGCTCCCACCCAGGAACTGACTCAGTGCAAGAAGACAGCTTTGACTTCCTATGATTTCATCTCTGACCAATCAACACTCCTGGTTCACTGGCTTCTTTCTACCCACCAAGTTATCCTTAAAAACTCTGCTCCCGAATGCTCAGGGAGACTGATTTGGGTAATAATAAAACTCCAGTCTCTGGCACAGCAGGGTCTGTGTGAATTACTCTTCCTCTATTGCAATTCCCCTGTCTTGATGAATCAGCTCTGTCTAGGCAGTGGGCAAGGCAAACCCCTTGGGTGGTTACAACTGTATCAGGGATGACCGTGGCAGAATTCTCCAGGCCTTTCATTGCTTCTCCTTTTTCCATGATAGCTTCGGTCTTTCAGATGACTATGGTTTGAATGTGTCCACTCAAGAATTCAGGTGTTGAAACTTAATGGCTAACGTGATAGTATTAGAGGTAGGGGCTTTAAGAGGTGAATAAGCCAAAAAGCTTCTTTCTTATAAATGAAGGCTCTTATGAAAGAGGCTTCATGTGGTTCCTTGGCCCTTCTGTCTTCTGCCATGTGAGGACACAAGATTCATTTTCTCTGGAGGATGCAGCGACGAGACATCATTAATGAATTTCTGTGCATTATAAATCACCCAGTCTCAGGTATTTTGTTAAAGCAGTACAAAGAGACTAAGACACCAGGTCTCTCCAAGTGTAAGAGGTATTGCCATCAATGGCTCCTGGCCTTAAACATCATAGGTCTGAGAACTGCTTTCCTTGAACCCAAGCTCCCCTCTCTCTCTTGCTTTTTCTCTTCCCATGTGATCTCTGCACATACTGGCTCCCCTACACCTTCTGGAAGTAGAGGAAGTGGAAGCAGCCTGAGATTTTCACAGATGCCTAGTCTTCCAGAGAGCAAAATTATGAGCCAAATGATTTTTTTTTTTTTTTTTTTTTTAAAGATGGTGTTTCACCATGATGGCCAGGCTGATCTGGAACTCCTGACCTCAGGTGATCCACCCACCTCAGCCTCCCAAATTGCTAGGATTACAGGCATGAGCCACTGCACCCGGCTGAGCCAAATGATTTTTTAAAAATAAATTCTCAGTATCAGCTATTCCTTTATAGCAACACAAATGGACTAAGGCCTCTTCCAGTTAACTGCCCTACAATTCCTTGGGAATGACCCTCATCCTTGGTAATCAAGGCAATATTCAAGTTCCAGGGAGCAAGATAGGAGAAAGAAAAAGAGTAAAGGGCATAAACTACTTCCTAAGAGAATTTTCAGGAAGCTGACTCTTAACATCCCTTTAGCTTGAATGTGATCATACCTAGCTGCAAGGGAGCCTGGGAAATGTAGTCTTTACTCTGAAGCCCATGTGCTTAGCTAAAACTTCTGTTATGATGGGAGAAGGGAAAAAATGGACATAGGGTAGCAGAAAGAAATCACTGCTACTCTAGGGATCATCCTAGGCCCACTGGTTCTTTGTGTGTCCTTTCTTGTTGATCTCATTCACACTCAGGGTTTCCATTTTCACTGGTGTGTTAATGACTTCTGATTGTCCCTCTTGAGCTTGGATATCTCCCCGAACTTCAGATTCATATATCCAAGTGTTTATTGAATGCCAGGATATTATCAGGCACCTCAAACTCAGCATGACCCGAACTGGCATCTTTCCCACCAAAATTAGGTCCTTCAGCTTAAAATATCTGATCACCATTGACCACCTCAGAGTTTTTGGTGGAGAGGAATTGTGATACAGTCATAGTGAAGAGGGCCAGTGTGTTGAAATTGGCCAGACCTGGGTTCAAACCTGGTTCTGCTCCTCATTGGCTTTGATAATTGAGGCGAATTCCTGTAGTAGTTTTTTATGGCTATGGTAACAAAGTTTCACCGACTAGGTGATTTAAACAATAGAAATTTATTATTTTACAGTTCTAGTGGCTAGAATTCCAAGATCGAGGTGTCAGCAGCATGGTTCTTTCTGAGGGCTATGAGGAAGAATCTGTTCCATGCCTATCCCGAGTTTCTAGTGGTATGCTGGCAGTCTTTGGAATTCTTTGGCCTGCAGATGCGTTACCCTAATCTCTGCTATCATATTCCCTGTGTGCATTTGTCCCTGTGTGCGAATGTCTGCTTTTTATAAGGACACTAGTCATGTTGAATTAATGCCCACCCTAATAACACCATTTTAATTTGATCACCTCTGTAAAGACCCTACCTTTATTTTGAGATACTGGGGTTAGGACTTTAACATAGGAATTTTGAGGAGACTCAATTCAACCCATAACAATTATTTAACCTATCCTTGGAGGACAATAAGACAAAACATAGTAAGAATGCTGATAATGAAGCTGGGTGCAGTGGCTTGCACCTGTAATCCCAGTACTTTGGGAGGCCAAGATGGGAGGATCACTTGACACCAGGAGTTCGAGACCAACCTAGGCAACATAACAAGATCCTGTCTCTTAAAAAAAAGAAAAAAGAAAAAAGAAAAGAAAATTAGCTGGGCATGATGGCACATGCCTGTAGTCCCAGCTACTTGGGAGGGTGTGGTGGGAGGATCATTTGATTCTGGGAGTTCAAGGCTGCAGTGAGTTATGATCATGCCACCATACTCCAGCCTGAGCAACAGAGTGAGATCCTCACACTAAAACCACCAAAACCAACCAAACAAACAAATGAAAAAAGAATGCTGATAATGAGATCCATATTGCAGAGTTATTGTAAGGATTACAATATTGTAAATGAATCTTCCAGGCACAGAGTTGGTGTTTAATAAATGCCAGTTTCCTTCTGTCTGACTGTAGACTGTAATTTTGAGGCTCCTAGAGGAAAAAAAAAAATGTTTCAGGGATAGTACAAAACTAGAAGATGAAGCCATAGTGAACATTTATTGTTCTCTTTGGCAGCCCAGCTCCTGAACCCCTTTCTCAAGTTTAGTGTGTTTTCTACCTAATGTGCTTTGGAGGAAGTGAAGGCTGTTATTTACCGCTGGAAGCTAAAAATACCAGCTCCCTGGTCATCTCAGGTCAGTCCCAGGGTGATTTGAAGTCTCTCTGTATAGCCTTCAAGTCTGGTTTTCTAGCCCCCCACCCCTCCCAGAGATTCTGTGAACTATAAATATCCTTAAATAACTTTCTCTCCTGCTTAAATCACTTAGAGTTGGTTTCTGATGCAACTAAAAACATCAACTGATACGAGGTCCAAAAGATAGAATTTTGAGCACTAAAAACTGCTCCCTGATGGGCAAAGTCTCAACAGGACATCTGCATGTTCAGTTGAGATTCTGCTTTCCCCTCAGATGATAGAACTACTAGCAACCAGTTAAGTTGGTGCAATTGGAAACTCAGAAACATGATCAACAAAGAGATGGAGATGGTGATACCAGCCACCCTTATCAAAGTGGCAAGAGGGAGATGTTGGTTGGTCTGTCAGAGCTGATGAAGGAATGGGACTGGAATGTTTCTCTTACCAATTGTCTAAACCCAGCCTGGAGTTCGTGATGAGTCCGTCTCACTTGCTCAGAACTTTGCCCAGTGAGAGCAGTTACAAGTGGACAGCGTAGAAATGAAAGAAACCCTCATTTTCCCACCAGGAAGGAAGATACAGTCCCTTCTTGTAATGTGCTCCAAAGAAAAATTCTAGCATTTGGACAGATTTCTCAGGTTATAAAACATGATTTTCTTCTCTGTTTCATAGGCTTTTAGAATGGGTACTGTTGGTTTTTTTCAAAGCTTTAATGACTCCATAAGGACTTGTATAAAGTTTATGGGAGAATTTTCAATGTAGATGTGAATGGCAGAAACCCAAGAATCTGTGTGAGGTTGAATAAGATCCTATGTCTCCAGAGAGGTCTCGTGGGGAGACACAGATCTAAATTTTAAAGGTGATTTGGGCCTTCTCAGTTGTATATGAAGGTCCTTTTATATTATAGGTAAGTAAATTAAGGCCCAGAAAGATTAATGGCCCAAGGTCCTAAGACCCGCTTGGGACCTGTGCCCCATTCCTAATATTCTTCATGATATTGTATCACTCTGCATAAAAACCAACCAACCAATAAAACCAACCAACCAACAGAAAACAGTCAGGAGAGTGGAATTGCCGTCTGTGCAGACAGATTTTCCTTATTTTAGGAAATGGTTGGAGTCAGTGCATTTGAAGTTCAATGAGTGAGGCTTATCCTAAAAAAGCTGCTTCCAGGCCTGGTATGTTCCCTGAAACATAAGGACATTCCTCATTCAAGGCTATTTGCAAAGATCTAAATGAAGGCTGTTATTTAACAAACAAAACTCCAACCTTGACTAATGTCAGAAATCAGAAAATGAATTATCTAGGTATTGTCTGCTGACTCATAGCAATATGCAGGTAGGAGTATCAGAGTTCTCTGCTCTGTGAGCTATAATCCTCCAGGCTCTTTAGCCTAGGAGTGAAAAATACCAGTCCTCTTACCAAGCAGTAGTCCTTTTCTTACTCTGCTTCCACCTCCCCCATTGTGATGAGAGTCCTTGGCAGTAGTGTTGATGGGTGTCCCGTAGTCTGGTCCTCTTATCCTGCACTCTGTAGGCCCTCATCTCCAAATTCCTGCTCTAAGACTCCAACTTGTCACCAGGTGCTTCCTGCTGATACCAGCAGAAGATGCATGGCTGCTGGTACCCACCAGCATCCATGCTGAGGTGACCAGTGCCCAGTGCTGACAGCTTTTCTAGCTGTGCCAAGGGTACTGCTTCCAGTAGCAGCTAGCCCCATTTTGGAGTCATCATTGGTTGTGGTCTAAGCTTCTAGAACCCAAGCTGGGTTATCTTAGGCAATAGCTTTGGTAGGCTTCCTTCAAAAGTCATTGCAGCCCCCTTGGCCCAACTCACTTGATCTCCATTCAGAGTTGGGACCTTCTAGGTAACCAGTTGAAGGACAGTCTTGAAGACAGACATTTGATAGTGCTCACATCATCTTTGAGAGCAACCTCTTTGTCTTGGCACCAAACTAGGTACCTTAAACAAGGATGTTCAATCTTTTGGCTTCCCTGGGCCACATTGGAAGAAGAAAAATTGTCTTGGGACAAACATAAAATACACTACAACTAACGATGGCTTATGAGGTTAAAAAAAAAAAAAATCACACAGAAAAACTCATAATGTTTTAAGAAAGTTCAGGAATTCGTGTTGGGCCACATTCAAAGCCATCCTGGCTGCATATGGCCTGTGGGTTGGATAGACTTGCTCTGGAGTGATCCAACTCTTATTTGCTGGGGGACTTTCAGCAAACAGCTTAACCATTCTAGGTCTTATTTTCTTATCTGTAAAATGGAAATAATACTTGTCTCATGGGTGGTTTTGAAAATTAAATGAGATTTCTGGGAATGGTGGCTCATGCCTGTAATCCCAGCACTTTGGGAGGCCGAGGTGGGCCGATCACCTGGGGTCAGGAGTTCGAGATCAGCCTGACCAACATGGAGAAACCCGTCTCTACTAAAAATACAAAATTAGCTGAGTGTGGTAGTTCACGCCTGTAATCCCAGCTACTCAGGAGGCTGAGGCAGGAAAATCTCTTGAACCCAGGAGATGAGCTGAGATCGTGCCATTGCACTCCAGCCTGGGCAACAAGAGTGAAACTCCATCTCAAAAAAAAAAAAAAAAAAAATCAAAGGAGATCAAGAATTCCACATGACAGTCATAGAGTAAGTATTTGGTGAGTACAACTTATTCCTAGAAAGTCCTCAGCCCTCTAATCAGCTTTCTAAACACATCTAACTCCTAGAATCACTTTACTTTTACTTTTTTGTTTGTACTTACTGAGTGCCTTCTGGGAGCCAGGGAGAGTGCTGAGTACCTGGCATTCGTTATCTCATTTATTTCTCACAGCGGCTCCGTGAGGTAGGTACTGCTAAAGCTTTGTCGTTTGCCCAGGTGGACTTTTCCAAGGACATCCCTCTCTCAAGTAGTAAAGTCAGAATTTGAACCCAAAACAAACAAACTCCAAAGCTTGTGACCTTAACTGCTCTGATACATTATCATCCCAACCCTTGCGGCAAGGTTCTTGGGGTGTGTATGTGTGTGTGTGTGTGTGTGGACAATTATTACTGGAGAAAATTCTGAAATGCCATATTGGGATAACCAAGAAATCCCCAAAGTCCTTTAGCTGTCTGATGGGTTCTGCTTGTTTGTCCAGGTGTGCTGGGCCCTGGGTGCCTTTCTCATTCTGTGATTCCAGCTGGGAAAGGCATGTGGCCCTGGGAGAAAGGGTGTGCTTTCCTTACACTTTCACCAGACTGGCCTTGGCCCTTCCCTTTTAGATCAAAGGTGCAAGGAAACGAGTGGATGCCTCATACCCCTCCTTATTTGAAAAATTTTTAAAAACTTTATAAAGACACAATGTTGTTTTTATTATAATGTCGTGCTTTGGTTTGCTTGTTTTGAGATAGGGTCTTACTCTTTTGCGCCGGCTGGAGTGCAGGGCTATTAGACGCTGTTAGGGCTCACAGCAGCTTCGAGCAGCTGGGCTCAGGTGATCCTCTTGCCTCAGCCTCTGGAGTTGCTGGGACTACAGATGAGCGCCACCATACCTGGCTAATTTTTAAATTTTTTTTGTAGAGACAGGGTCTCATGTGGCCAGGGCTGATCTCAAGCTCCTGGGCTCAAGTGATCCTCTCACCATGGCCTCCCAAAGTGCTGGAATTACAGGCATGAGCCACCGTGTCTGGGGAGTATTTTTTATTTTTGATACTTTTTGGTTTTGGTATAATTTCTGACTTACAGAAAAGTTGCAAGAATGGTACAAGGCATTCCCTTATAACCTGCTCTCATATTCACCAATTGTTCATACATTGTCCCATTTGTTTTCTCTCTCTCACTCACTTGCTCTCTCTGCAGTTTTCTAAGCCATTAAAAAGTTAGTTGATGCGGGCTGGGCGTGGTGACTCCCGCCTATAATCCCAGCACTTTGGGAGGCTGAGGTGGGAGGATCACGAGGTCAGGAGTTTGGGACCAGCCTGACCAACATAGCAAAACCCCACCTCTACTAAATAAACAAAAATGAGCCAGGCGTGGTGGCATGCACCATTAATCCCAGCTACTCAGGAGGCTGAGGCAGGAGAATGGCTTGAACCAGGGAGGTGGAGGTCACAGTGAGCTGAGATCGTGCCATTACACTCTAGCCTTGGTGACAGAGCGAGACTCCATCTCAAAAAAAAAAAAAAAAAAAACATTAGTTGATGCCTGTAGTTCAAGCTACTCAGGAGGCTGAGGCAGGAGTCTCACTTAAGCCCAGGAGTTTGAGTCTAGGCTGGGAAACATAGTGAGCCCTTATCTCCTAAAAAAATTGTAAGTTAAAGACATCACACCCCCTTACTCCCAAATACTTCAGTGTGTTTCAAAGGACAGCCATGTAACCATAGTTGTTATCAAAATCAAAAAAATTTTACACTTGATACTAGATTATTATCTAATGTACAGTTCATATTCAATTTTTTTCAATCATCACAATAATGTCCATTATAGATGTTTTCTGGCTCCAAAAACCACTTCAGGAATACATACTGTTTTAAATTATCGTGTCTCTTTAATTTCCTTTAATCTAGACCAGTTTCTCAGCCTTTCTTTGTATTTTTTTAATCTTGACATTTTGAAGATTAAGACCAGTTACATGGTATGATGTACCTAAATTTGGATTTGTCTATTATTTTCTCATGATGAGATTCAGGTTCTGTATTTTTGACAGAAATTCCAGTGAAACGACATTGTGTCCTTCCCAGTGCATCATATCAGTGGACACAAGATGTCAGTTTGCTCTAGTACTGGTGAGATTCACTTTGGTTTCTTGGTTTTTCTCTACTATAAAGTTACTGTTTTGGGCTGGGCACAGTGGCTCATGCCTGTAATCTCAGCACTTTGGGAAACTGAAGCAGGAGGATCACTTGAGTCCAGGAGTTCAAGACCAGTCTGGGCAGCAAAGTGAGACCTTGTCTCTACAGAGAAATTTAAAAATCAGCTGGGCATGGTGGCATGCACCTTTAGTCCCAGCTACTGAGGAGTCTGAGGTGGGAGGATCTCTTGAGCCAAGGAGGTCAAGGCTGCAATGAACCATGATCGTGCCACTGCATTCCAGCCTGGGCAACAGAGCAAGACCCTGTCTCAAAAAATAAATAAAGTTATCATTTTCCCCTTGTAATTCATACATAATTTGTGATAGTCTTTTTTTGTTTCAACTTTTTCTTCTCTGCCAAAATGTCCACAGTAGCTCTGATATTACATTTAAAGCAGGAACTGAGCTGATTCTAAAAGAAAAACCAAGGCCGAGTGCGGTGGCTTACACCTGTAATCCCAGCACTTCGGAAGGCTGAGGCGTGCAGATCACAAGTTCAGGAGCTCGAGATCATCTTGGTCAACTTGGTGAAACCCTGTCGTCCAAGCTGGAGTGTAGTGTCACCATCTCAGCTCACTGCAACCTCTGCCTCCTGGGTTCAAGTGATTCTCCTGCCTCAGTCTCTTGAGTAGCTGGGATTACAGATGCCCACCACCACACTTAGCTAACTTTTTTGTATTTTTAGTAGAGACGGGGGTTTCACCATATTGGCCAGGCTGTTCTTGAACTCCTGACCTCAAGTGATCCACCCACCTCGGCCTCCCAAAGTGTTGGGATAACAGGCATGAGCCACCACCATGCCCAGGCTGTTTTCTTATTTTTTAATTGAGGTATAATATACACACATCTTATGTTTATATAAATATTAAGTGTACAGCTAGCTGGGTGCGGTGGCTCATGCCTGTAATCCCAGCACTTTGGGAAGCTGAATTGGGTGGATCACCTGAGGTCAGGAGTTCAAGAACAGCCTGGCCAACATGACGAAACCATGTCTCTACTAAAAATACAAAAAAATTGTCCAGGTGTGGTGGCACACGCCTGTAGTCCCAGCTACTTGGCAGGCTGAGACAGGAGAATTGCTTGAACTCAGGAGGCGGAGGTTGCAGTGAGCTGGGATCGTGCTCACTCTATTGCCCAGGCTGGAGTGCAGTGGCGTGATTTTGGCTGACTGCAACCTCAGCCTCCCAGGTTCAAGTGATTCTCCTGCCTCAACCTCCTGAGTAGCTAGGACTATAGGCGTGCACCACCATGCCCAGCTAATTTTTGTATTTTTAGTAGATGCGGGGTTTCACCATATTGGTCAGGCTGGTCTTGAACTCCTGATCTTGTGATCTGCCCGTCTCAGCCTTCCAAAGTTTCTCCCTTTAGTTTCCTAAAACTAAACTCCCTTCAGTTTCCTTTTTTTTTTTTTTTTTGAGACAGAGTCTCACTCTGTTGCCAGGTGCCAGGCTGGAGTACAGTGGCACAATCTTGGCTCACTGCAATCTCCACCTCCTAGGTTCAAGCAATTCTCCTGCCTCAGCCTCCCGAGTAGCTGGGACTACAGGCATGCACCACCACGCCCAGCTAATTTTTGTATTTTTTAGTAGAGATGGGGTTTCACCATGTTGGTCAGGATGGTCTCGATCTCTTGACCTCATGATCCGCCCGCCTCGGCCTCCCAAAGTACTGGGATTACAGTCGTGAGCCACCGCGCCCGGCCAAACTCCCTTCAGTTTCCTAAAGGATCATAAATATAAATGACAAAGGCCACTCAGGCTGCCTAGTGAAGAATCAACAGTAGGAGTTCAGAGAGATAGACTGGAGATGTCTTAGACAGTCACAACCAAAGTCAAGCATTCAAGTGCAAGTAATTTATTGGGAAACACCAGTAGAGACATAGGAAAGTGGGACAGGGAATAAGAGATGAATTATCAAACCAGTTACCATTGTGGTCAACTGGAGCTTAGTTTTCCTGGGGAACCCTGAAGGCCAGTGTAGAACATGTTCCTTCGATTGCCCTTGTCCGAGGGATCAGGAAGGTGGGGTATTTACAGCAACTCCGTCAGTCATTGGCTGAGAACTGCTGCTGGGGTGGCTAAAGAGGGTGTTAATTTTCCTGCCTCCTGCTGTGCAAAGAGTGGGTGGGGTCTGATCACCACAGAAAGCCCACAGGCAGAGAGATAGAGACATGGCCTGCAGTGGGAAGGCCTGGGAGAGATGGTGAACACCACAGGGTACCGCAGCCATCCGGGCATGCGGCACCTTGCCTGAGCACATGGCAGGCAGGTCGTGCACGGAGAGACAGACAGGGCAAAAGTACATGTTTGTTGTGGCCACAGCAGCCGTTTGTGAGGCCATCCCTTGAGAATCCCCCTGCATGCCTGCAAGTGACTGTAAGATGTGATGGGAGTGTCTGTCTGCAGGGCCTTGTGGCTCTGAGGAGTTGACAGGGATAAAAACCAATGAATGAAACATTGGTTTCATTGGTGATTATTATTTGCATGCTCCATTTTTTTTTTTACAGCTTCAGGTCTGGGAGTTGCATTTTGATTCTGTTCCTCTCTGTGACTGGCCTGTCTCTCATGCTCAGACCACACTGTCATACCCAGTATGGATTTCTGAACATGGACTCCAATTCACCTCCCCAACTTCTGACCTTAGCTTAGTCCTCTGAACCCAAAGTCCCATGTATGTCCCTGCGGACACCCCATTTCTCGATCATCTGACCCAGTTGTGACCTGCCAGCACATTGCCCTGTCTGCTTCATCTTGCCAGCCTGGCATAACTCCCAGAAAGGCTGCCCTTGGCTTGTCCTATTTTGTTTCTCTCCCTAATTTGATGCTGACATTGACAGATAAAGACAAGGGAGACAGCCAAACCCCAGGGCGTAACCGGTAGGTATCATTCAAACACCACCAAGTTAACCCTCAGGATCTGGGATCATGCCTGGCTGAAATGTTAATTCCACCACTTGGTGCGGAATGGAGAGTGGCTTTTGAAATTGCCTTGCAGAGGAGCCATTTGCCCAACCAGAAGATCCCAATCGCTAGACCTGGGGGACCCAGTTTCTGGGGAGGATAGAAAAATTTGATATCGCTGGGCACAGTGGCGCATGCCTGTAGTCCCAGCTACTTGGGAGGCTGAGGTGGGAGGATCGCTTGAGCCCAGGAGTTCTGGGCTGTGGTGTGCTATGCCAATACGGTGTCTGCACTAAGTTCGGCATCAATATAGTGACCTCCCGGGAGTGGGGAACCACCAGGTTGCCTAAGGAGGGATGAACCGGCCCGGGTTGGAAACAGAGCAGGTCAAAACTCCCGTGCTGATCCGTAGTGGGATTGCGCCTGTGAATAGCCACTGCACTCCAGCCTGGGCAGCATAGCGAGACCCTGTCTCTTTTAAATAAATAAATATATATATATATATATATATATATATATATATATATATAAAGAAAAAATTTGGTATCAAGAAGGAGCAAGGAAAGATAGAAGGAAAACATCAAGCTCTAGCAAGTTTAGACTTTTGAATTCACAGTTTTACCCTAGCATGCATGGCCCATGGCCTGTGTGAGATGTTTCTTTTTCTTTTCTTTTTTTTTTTTGAGATGGAGTCTCTCTCTGTTGCCCAGGCTGGAGTGCAGTGGCCTGATCTCGGCTCACTACAACCTCTGCCTCCTGGGTTCAGGTGATTCTCCTGCCTCAGCCTCCCAAGTAGCTGGGACTACAGGCACGTGCCACCAAGCCTGGCTAATCTTTTGTATTTTTAACAGAGACAGTGCTTCACCGTGTTAGCCAGGATGGTCTCAATCCCCTGACCTCGTGATCCACCTGCCTCGGCCTCCCAAAGTACTGAGCCACTGCGCCAGGCTGAGATGTTTCTTATTATAAAAGGAAGTCGCACCTGAGGATGTCTTCCTATATGTTTATGATCCCACACCTGCTACATTGGAATTATTTTCCACCCAAATAAAAGCAGTCACAGAAATTCCTTGATCCTTAATTTAATTTTATTAATTTTAAAATTACTTTTTAATTTTTTGAGATGGGGTCTCACTCTGTTGTTGCACAGGTTGGAGTGCAGTGGTCTGATCACAGCTCACTGCAGCCTCGACCTCCTGGGCTCAAGCAAGCCTCCCACCTCAGCCTTCCAAGTAGCTGGGACTACAAGCAAGTGCCACCAAGCCCAACTAATTTTTGTATTCTATTTATTTATTTATTTTGAGATGGAATTTTGCTCTTGTTGCCCAGGCTGGAGTGCAGTGGCATGATCTTGGGTCACTGCAACCTCTGCCTCCTGGGTTCAAGTGATTCTCCTGCATCAGCCTCCTGAATAGCTGGGATTATAGGCATGCACCTCCCCACACAGCTAATTTTTGCATTTTTAGCAGAAACAGGTTTCACCATGTTGGCCAGGCTGGTCTACAACTCCTGAGCTCAGGTGATCCACCTGCCTCAGCCTCCCAAAGTGCTGGGATTACAGGCGTGAGCCACCATGCCCAGCCTAATTTTTGTATTTTTTGTAGAGATGAGGTTTTGCTATGTTGCCCAGGCTGGTCTCAAACTCCCGGACTCAAGTGATCAGCCTGCCTTGGCCTCCCAAAGTGCTAGGATTATAGGCATGAGCCACTGCACCTGGCTGGATTTTAAACATTATCATGGCACTCTATTTTACTGAATATTAAATCTCCAGCACAGTTTTGAAAAGGAAAAAAAGAACTACTGTGAGAGGGGATTCCGGCTAATTGCAAGCTGATACAGGAGCTGCTTAAATGCTCTTAGATGGCCATAGTTTAAGTAGGATGTGGGGGTCTCTGAGAGAGCCAGTGGACACAAGGGGGCACCCCTGGAGTTCTGGACTTGACCAAAATTGGGCAACTTTCAACTTGCTGGCTGCCTGCCCTGAGCAGTAATGGCTGGCCTTGGGAGAAGCACCCATGGTCTTACCGCCTCCTTTCATTTTCCTCTCTTTCCTAACAAGCCTTTGTCTAAATGCAAATGTGATTCCAGCTTTTTGATTAGAATATTATATAGTCATCCATTCCAGGAAAACCACAATTAGCGCGTGATTTTATTTCTGACTCGCCATTTCTTTGTTTGGAAAGTTCGTTAGTTGTTCAACACTCCTGATGGAAGTGCGTTGAAGGAGCCATTTTTTATGTGTGGGGAGGGACCTCCGCCAAGTTTTCTTAGATGGAAAGGTGTTGGCTTTTTCTCATCATGGGGAGATGGTGGAGTGGAGCGGGGAGTGTGGTGGGGGTGTGATATTCTACCCTAAAATATTTTTCAAAAATACACTAGCAACTAAATCTGGCCATGTTTGTGAGATTGGGTGGAGTTTTCCTTAAAGTGACAGGACAGGGCACACTTTATCTCAAGGTTTTAACTGTAGTTGATACTTGGGAAGACATTCTTCTGGGTAATACATGCTGCAGAGACCACACAGGGGCAGCCTGATTCAGAGGGGCAGTTACTTGCCTCCTGGCATACCACAGGCTGACTGTGGACCTTTGGTAATTTACTTAACCTCTCTGGACCACTAGTTCTTCATCTAAATAATATTACCTAACTCTTAGGATAGTTGGGGGATTAAATGAAATCAGTTAATATTTATTTATTTATATATTTTTGAGACGGAGTCTCCCTCTGTCACCCAGGCTGGAGTGCAGTGGCACGATCTCAGCTCACTACAACCTCTGCCTCCTGGGTTCAAATGATTCTCCTGCCTCAGCCTTCCAAGTAGCTGGGACTACAGGCACCTGCCACCACGCCCAGATAATTTTTGTATTTTTAGTAGAGGTGGGGTTTCACCATGTTGGCCAGGCTGGTCTCAAACTCCTGACCTTGTGATCCACCTGCCTTAGCCTCCCAAAGTGCTGGGATTACAGGTGTAAGCCACCATGCCCAGCTGAAATCAGTTAATAAAGTGCTTAAAATAGAGCCTAGTGTCCAGGACATTGCATGAATGCCATTATATTATCCTTTCCTGCCTCTGCTAATAGAGTCCACTGCCTATTGCATTCCTATAAATGGCAGGCACTGTGCTAAGTACTTTATAAGCATTTAGCTTGTTTAATACTCAAGGATACAAAGTAGTATTATAATCTCTGTGATGGTTAGTTTTCTTAGTCAACTTGGTTAGGCTATAGTACCTAGTTATGTAATTAAACATGAATCTAGGTGTTCTGTGAAAGTATTTTGTAGACGTGGTTACCATCTACAAGTCAGTTGACTTCAAGTAAAAGATTTCAGATTGACTGGCCTCCTCAATCATGGAAGCCAATTTCTTAAAACATATTTTTAATTTAAAAAGTGTGTGTGTGTGTGTGTGTGTGTGTGTACACTTATGAGGAAACTGATGGTCAGAGAAAACTAAGTAATTGCACAAGGTCATGCAGCAGGACTTTGAATCCGGGTATCTCTCACTACAAAACCTGCTTTCCACTGTGGGATGCTGGCTGTCGGGTCATTTCAGTTGCAGCTGAAGGGACCTCGATTTCAGCCTGTTTATGGAGCATGTACTGCTTTCTCACTTCAAATTAGAAGACTATTGTTGATGTGGGGCAGCTCACAGCAAAAAGTGGTCTGTGGGCTGCTCCTGTGTGTATAGGAGGGGCTGGGCTTATCCAGGGAAAGGTGCTAAGAGTTACTAACTGCAGAAAATGAGAGAGGCTTTATTTCCCAAAAGGAAATTGGGATGCTATTCTTTTTTCTTTGAGACAGGGTCTTGCTCTGTTGCCCAGATTGGAGTGTAATAGCACAAACACCACTCACTGCAGTCTTGGCTTCCTGGGCTCAAGCAATCTTCCTGCCTCAGCCTCTAGTGCAGTTGGGACCACAGGTGTTCACCACCACACCAGGTGATATAGTCTGGCTCTGTCCCCACTCAAATCTCTCTAATTGCAATCCACACATGTTGAGGGAAGGACCTCTCATCCCCATGGGTAGAGGGAGGGAAGTGATTGGATTATGGGGACGGGTTCCCCCATGCTGTTCTCATGATAGCGAGTGAGTTCTCATGAGATCTGATGCTTTTATAAGGGGCTCTTCCCCCTTCACTCCTCACTCTTCTCTCTCCTGCCGCCTTGTGAGGAAGGATGTGTTTGCTTCACACTTCACCATGATTGTAAGTTTCCTGAAGCCTCCCCAGTCATGTGGAACTGCGAGTCAATTAAACCTCTTTCTTTTATAAAGTACCCAGTCTCAAGTAGTATTCTTCATTGCAGTGTGAAAACAGACTAACACAGGAAGCTAATTTTTGGGTTTTTTTTTTTTTTTTTTTTTTTTGAGAAGAGATCTCACTATGTTGCCCAGGCTGGTCTTAAACTCCATGGCTCAGGTAATCCTCCTGCCTCAGCCTCTAAAAGTGCTGGGATGAGGGCATAAGCCACCATGCCCAGCCTGGGGTACTATTTTGAAGGGAAATGGATGCTTGACAAATGCCAAAATGATAAATGACCACTATCACAGTAAAGCTTCTTAGATTGGATCCCATTTTGCAAAATAATTCAGAACAAGCCCATGACCAGTACTCAGAAATGGCACTTAGGACTCGTGAGGCCATATGGAGCACATCTCTCAGCTTTAAATTAAGATTTTTGGCTGTAGGCAAAGGCTCCTTTTATACAAACATTCCCATGTGAAACATAAATAGCTATCATAATAACGAATCTCTGTTGAACACTGGCTGTATGCTGGGCACTGTTCTAAGTGCATGGCTTGGTGCTCGTCTCATTTTTCCACCAACTCCATGATGTAGGTACAATTATCGTTACCATGTTACGTATGAAAATGCTGAGGGCCAGGGAGGTCAACTCACTCACCCACATGGCCAGTGAATGGCAAGCAGAACACAAAGATGTCTTTTTGCAATTCGAATTCTAGAATGTTAAATAGGATCGGGGACTAACCAGCAAAGGTCCTAGAGGCAAGCCTTCCTCCTAGCTGAAGAGCTCGCAGGGTCTGATGCTTGCTTGATAAAGACTCTGCCTTGATGTCTGATCTGAGATGTTCAATTCCATTTTCTTAATGGCTGTCAATCAGTTCCCCACTGTGTCCCCTGAGGCTGGATCCAGCAGGGGTGTCGTCAGCACTTAGGAATAGCATTAAGAACAAAGCCTGATTTGGGCTGTTTGTTTTCCCCCAGTGAGATTGCCCACCCTCAACACAGTCAGAAATGAGCTCAGATGTCGCTCAGTGCTAAATGAATTGCTTCTCAAAGCACGGGGCTTTCCTGAGGCACCCACGTCTACCAGAGCAAACAGAAATGACATGTGAGTTCCAATAATGCCTGCAATCACTTTCACTTCCAGGTGCTTCACAGGCGTCGTCTGATGGAAATATAACATAAGCCACATTTGTCATTTTAAATTCCTAGGAACCACATTTTTAAGAAGGTGAATTAATTAAGAACACTTTTTTGAAACAGAGTCTTGCTGTTTCCCAGGCTGGACTCGAACACTTGGGCTCAAGTGATTCTCTTGCCATAACCTCCTGAGTAGCTGGGACTACAGGTGTGCGCCATCACGACCAGTGCTGATTTAAAAAATATATTTAATTTAACACAATAATCTACATATTAGAATTTCTTTCTTTTTTCTCTTTCTTTTTTTTTTTTTTGTGAGATGGAGTCTTGCTCTGTCACCAGGCTGGAGTGCAGTGGCACGATCTCAGCTCACTGCATCCTTTGTCTCCTGGGTTCAAGCAATTCTCCTGCCTCAGTTTCCCAAGTAGCTGGGACTACAGGTGTGCACCACGACACCCAGCTAATTTTGTATTTTTAGTAGAAACAGGGTTTCACCATGTTGGCCAGGATGGTCTGAATCTCTTGACCTCGTGATATGCCCCCTTTGGCCTCCCAAAGTGCTGGGATTACAGGCGTGAGCCACTATGCCCAGCCCCTTCCATTTCAACATGTAATTTATATAAACATTTATTAGGGCCAGCCACCATGGCTCATGCCTGTAATCTTGGCACTTTGGGAGGCCCAGGCAGGCAGACTGCTTGAGCTCAGGAGTTCAAGACCAGTTTGAAGAACATAGCAAGACCTCATCTCTACAAAAAATACAAAAATTAGCTGGGCGTAATGGTGCATACCTGTGGTCCCAGCTACTTGGGAGGCTAAGGAAGGAGAATTGCTTGAGCCTAGGAGGTTGAGGCTGTAGTGAGTCAAACCACTGCACTCCATCCTGGGCGACAGACTGAGACTCTGTCTCAAATAATTTTTTTTTAATTAAAGAGGTATTTTACGGGAAGAGGTCGGGAAATGATTTTAAAAAAAGAGGTATTTTACATTCTTTTATTCATGTTAAGTCTTTGAAATCCAGTATGCGCTGAGCACACAGTTCAGTCTGGAGTGGCCCCCATGGGACAGTGCAGCTCTAGACCATCACTCTTTCAACAGCTTCATTCCTCACCTGTGAGCACCTATGAGAGGCCTCCACGGTCTGTGACCTTGTGTACTTTACGTTCTAGAGAGTGGAATGGACAATAAATGAGTAAATGTGTAAGTAAACAAGATAATTACAGGTTATAATTAAACTACACAGGAAATCAGTCAGGTGACAGAGAGTGACTTGCGTTGTGTGTGAGTGTGGCTGGGGTCGCTGTTTGAGGAGGGGATGTCTGAGTCAGAATCAGAAGGACTGAAGGACCAGCCATGTGAAGAAAGGGACAGAAACTTCCAGGCCACGGCCCGGGGGAGATGCAGAAAGGCACCAATGACTGGGGATCTGAGTAGGCAGGGGCCAGGTTGCCTACTAGGATTTTGGTCTAAACATGGAGAAAAGCCGCTGACCCATTCATATAGGACAGTAGCAGGATCTAACCTCAGTTTTAAGATGATGGCTCTGACTGGTAACAGGATAAGTTGGGCCAATGGGGGTCCTTTCCCTTGCCCTCTCCTTACTCCACCATAAACACAGAAATGACTTCTATTTTAAAAACTAAACTAGGCCAGGAGTGGTGGCTCACGCCTGTAATCCCAACACTTTGGGAAGCCAAGGCAGGCGGATCACCTGAGGTCGGGAGTTCGAGACCAGCCTGACTAACATGGAAAAGCCTCATCTCTACTAAAAAATACAAAATTAGCTGGACATGGTGGTGCATGCCTGTAATCCCAGCTACTTCGAGGCTGAGGCAGGAGAATCACTTGAACCCGGGAAGCAGAGGCTGCAGTGAGCCAGGTTCATGCCATTGCACTCCAGCCTGGGCAACAGGAGCAAAACTCCATCTTAAAAAAAACAAAAACAAAAACAAAAACACTGAATTAAATCAAACAATGGGTCTGAGTTTAATGGAAAGAAAGGTAAATAATCCTGGGGCAGAGATTAGGAGAGGTTAAAGACAGAGCAGAAAGATCCCAAGTGGATTCTGTGCCTGCTAAGAGGTGGGAGTGGGGCTGGGGAGGTTCCAGAATACAAACCCTAATGGCCTGGGGCTGGAGTTTTCAAGCCTGGGCTGGGTCAGGGATAAGGCTTGGGCTCTCTTGAAAAGAGAAATTGGAACTGAAGCCCTTTCATAAATGCAGGACACTGAAAATAATCCCACAGCCTCCAGTGAAATGACCTCAAATATCTTCCCTCAGCTGCTCAGGGAAGAAACAAGAAATCTTCTTTATCTTGTGGATAAAATAATCTGTAAGACATTAGAACAGCAATCCTGTGTCATATAGAGGAGTACAGTAGAAAAATGGCACTATCTGAATAGTGTGGGAATTCTCAAAAGGGCAAACTGAGGCCAGGTGCAGTGGCTCACACCTGTAATCCCAGCAGTTTGGGAGGCTGAGGCGGGCAGATTGCCTGAGCTCAGGAGTTCGAGACCAGCTTGGGCAACACAGTGAAACCCTGTCTTTACTAAAATACAAAAAAT
Source organism: Cheracebus regulus (assembly GCA_963574635.1). Classification (NCBI taxonomy): domain Eukaryota; kingdom Metazoa; phylum Chordata; class Mammalia; order Primates; family Pitheciidae; genus Cheracebus; species Cheracebus regulus. The sequence goes on from CAUYQU010030549.1 coordinate 20,065, forward strand.
TAGCCGAGCGTGGAAGCATGCCCCTGTAGTCCCAGCTACTCAGGAGACTGAGGCAGAAGAATTGCTTGAACCCGGCAGGCGGAGTTGCAGTAAGGCGAGATCGTGCCACTGCACTCCAGCCTGGGGGACAGAGCAAGACTCCATCTCCAGAAAAAAAAAAGAAGAAGGTAAATTGGTCCCAGACCAACGAGTTAATGTGAGGCAGGACTAGGAGAGGGAAACTAGTTAGAAGGCTCCTGTGGCATTCTCGTTCTCAAACTTTAATGTGCAAATAAGTCACCTGGGATCTTGTCAAAATGCAGATTCTGCTCTGAGCACAGTGGCTCATGTCTGTAATCCCAGCACTTTGGGAGGCAGAGATGGGCAGATCATGAGGTCAGGAGTTCAAGACTAGCCTGGCCAACATGGTGAAACCCCATCTCTACTAAAGATACAAAAACGTTAGCCAGGCGTGGTGGCTTGAGCCTGTAACCCCAGCTACGTGGGAGGCTGAGACAGGAAAATTGGTTGAAGTCAGGAGGTAGAGGTTGCAGCGAGCCTAGATCACGCCACTGCACTCCAGCCTGGGCGACAGGGCAAGACTCTGTCTCAAACAAAAACAAAAACAAACACATGTAGATTCTGATTCCTTCCATCTAGATCTGGGGTGGGGCCAGGGATTGCATTTCTAACAAGCTTCCAGTGATGCTGGTCCCCAGTCCACTCTTTGAGCAGCAAGGCTCTAAGTGACAGACAGTGGTGGCTTGGACTAGGTTGGTGGTGGGATGGAGAGAAGAGGACAGATTGAAGGACAAGTTGGGGAGAGAATCAGCAGGACTCAACAGGACTCACTGCTCAGGGAAGGGAGAGTCAAGGATGGCTCCTGAGTTTCTAGACCAAGGCAGGAACAGGCTTTTTTAGGGGAAGGGACAGTGTGTGTGTGTGTGTGTGTGTGTGTGTGTGTGTGTGTGTGTGTGCGCGCGCGTGTGTGTGTGTGTTGGGGTGGGAGGAATCAAAAGCTCATGGAGAGGCAATTCCAAATATTGTGCCTTATCTCCTTTCTATGCAAAAACGTTATGAGGCATTCAGGACATAGATGATCTATTTTCCCAGTTTGGGTTCCTGACACCAATCTTTGCTTGGTGGCCCAAACTGGCAAGTCTTTTTTTTTTTTTTTTTTTTTTTGAGGGCAGTGGTGCCATCTCAGCCCACTGCAACCTCCACCTCCCAAGTTCAAGCGATTCTCCAGCTTCAGCCTCCCAAATAGCTAGGACTACAGGCACATGCCAAGGTGCCCAGCTAATTTTTTTTTTGTATTTTTAGTAGAGACAGGATTTCACCGTGTTGGCCAGGCTGGTCTCGAACTCCTGACCTCAGGTGAGCAAGGTGCACAGAACTTCATAAAACATCACTCCAGCCCTTGAGGAGTTTAAACACTCCACCCACCTCGGCCTCCCAAAGCGCTGGGATTACAGGCGCAAGCCACCACGCTCAGCCAGGCAAATCTCAAAGGCTTACTAAATAGCCAACTTTGTAAATGAGGCCCAGAAATGGCCAGCAAACTCCCCTTCTCTGCCTCTCATGCACTCAACATGCACCTCCCCTGACGAGCAATGATCATGACACTTAAACTAGTTGAATGTGGGCTCTCTCCATTAGAGTTTTCTCAACTCCTCAACAGGCAGTCAGTGTGAATGGGCAGACAACGTGAGCTCTGCAGTTTCTAATAAATGATATAGCATCCAGAGTTAAGGTTAGGTTTTGACAAATATGTGTTTTTTGTTTGTTTATTTGTTTTTGAGGCGGAGTCTTGCTCTGTCGCCCAGGCTGGAGTGCAATGGCACAGTCTCAGCTCATTGCAACCTCCGCCTCCCAGGTTCAAGCGATTTTTCCGCCTAAGCCTCCCGAGTAGCTGGGACTACAGGTGTGTGCCACCACGCCCAGCTAATTTTTGTATTTTTAGTAGAGATGGGGTTTCACCATGTTGGCCAGGATGGTCTTGATCTCTTGACCTTGTGATCCACCCACCTCAGCCTCCCAAAGTGCTGGGATTACAGGCATGAGCCACGGTGCCCAGTGACAAATATGTGTTTTTTAAAGGAAAATAAATTACCTCTGTTCTTTCAAATAGATTCTATTATCCCTGCTTTCACAGGTGAGGATAGTGAGACTCAGAGGGGTAAGAGACTTGCTCCAGGTCACACGCAGCCCATGAATGGAAAGGCTGGGAGTTGAACCCCTATGAGTCTTAATCCAGAGTTGTCCACATGGCTCTGGGCTTACAACTGTAAGCTCTGTGCCATGTGCTGAGCAAGGTGCACAGAACTTCATAAAACATCACTCCAGCCCTTGAGTTGAATCTAAGTAAAGAAGAGAGACAACCCTGCAAATATACTTGGTGTGTGACTTTGCATTGCTGTTAAAGTCTGCTGGAGTGCTGCCGATGCCAGCGTCATTAGAGATACTCCTTCAGACTCAGCGTTGGGGAGTCTCAGCAGAGTCTTCTAGACAAGGTGGGACCTGTGCCTGCAAGAATGGGTAGGAATGGAGAGAGAGAACCTTCCAGGTGGCAATTCCAGGTAGTGGGACTAATGCAAGTCAAGCAATGAGGGAAAACTCCTTGCCTGCCAATAGTTTTTCCCCTCCTCTTCTTTCCACCTTCCACTGTCACCACTATAATAAAACCCAAACAGGGGTTTCCAGGCCCAGGTTAAAGGCCTGACCCCTCTTAGGCTGAGACACAGGTCCATATCTGGTTCAGTCACGGCATTCTGTGATTATGACTAACATTGTTATTTCCACATAAAATGTTTGTTTTTTGGGTTTCCTCCTTAAGGTCAAGAACTTTATTTTTGAATCCCCAGAGCCCAGAGCAGTGCCTGCCATATAACAGGTGTTTGATACATTTAAAAACAATTGAACAGGTTTCTTGATGATTTTCCTCTCCTCTTCATTCCTGTTATTTGGTTTGCACTACTCTCTGTTGCTTGACATATGCCTGAAACACTGAGCCAAAATATCAGTGATTTAAACAAAATAGGTTATTGCTTCCATGTAAGAGTAAGAATAGAAGCAGTCCAAACTGATACGGGGTCTTCAAGGTGTCCTGTATCCAGGATCCCACCAGCCGTTCGCTCTGTCAGCCCTAGCATGCTGCCTACATTTTCATGGGTGGAGGTGCCACCACCACATCTGTGTTGGAACCAGCAGGAAGGTGGAAAGAAGAAAGAGAAAACAGGCTGCTTCCTTGCATCCCTCCCTCCCTCTCTTTTCCTTCTTTCTTTCTTTCTTTCTTTCTTTCTTTCTTTCTTTCTTTCTTTCTTTCTTTCTTTCTTTTTCTTTCTTTCTTTCCTTCTTTCCCTTCCTTCTTTCTTTTTTTTCTTTCTTTTGCTTTCTTTCTTTCTTACTTTTTTTCTTTCTTTCTCTTTCTTTCTTTCTTCTTTCTTCCTTTCTTCCTTTCTTCTCTTTCTTTTCTTTCTTTCCTTCCTTTCTTTCTTTCTTTTCTTTCTTCTTTCGATGGAAGCTTGCTCTTGCTGCCCAGGCTGGAGTGCAGTGGCACCATCTTGGATTACTGCAACCTCTGCCTTCCAGGTTCAAGCTGAGCTGAGGCTCCTGCCTCAGCCTCCCTAGCAGCTGGGATTGCAGGCACCCACCACCATGCCAAGCTAATATTTGTATTTTTAGTAGAGATGGGGTTTCGCCATGTTGGCCAGGCTGGTGGCAAACTCCTAACCTCAGGTGATCCACCTATCTCGGCCTCCAAAAGTGCTGAGATTATAGACATGAGCCACCTCGCCCAGCCTCTAGTGCATTATCATTAGCATATAATGAGCAGTGAGGACCACCAGAGGTCACTCTCATCGCCATCTTGGATTTGGTGGATTTGGCCAGCTTCTTTACCGCAGGCTGTTTTATCAGCAAGGTCTTTGTGACTCCCTAGCTCATCCTGTGACTTAGAATGTCTAACCTCCTGGGAATGCAGCCCAGTAAGTCTCAGCCTTATTTTACCCAGCACCTATTCAAAATAGAGTCACTCTGGTTCGAACGCCTCTGACAGTGGTGAGTACTGAATGAGAAAACAGTCGTGATTACACCTGACACAGTGTCTGGCATACAAAAAGATGGCCAAATGTGTTAGTGTCCTTTCTTCTCTTCCTTTTCTGGAGATGTCTAGACAGTTCCACCTAATATCCATATGATAATATGCTTGACCTATTTTCTTTTCCTTCAAAGGTACAGTTGTTATTGAATTACTTGCAATTGTCAAATCATAGGTGGTCATCTTACATTTCCCCTGAGAGTAGCAGAGGCTGTATATTGTACAACCTTGATCGTATAGCATGCCTTATACATAGATGCTCAATCAATAGTTGCAGAACGAATACATGGGTGAAGAAGAGAAGAACCTTTCCGTCATGCCATCACTTTGTGTCTACAGAGTGGGATTTATCAATTACTTTGAGGCTACAACACAAATATATCAGCATTGTCCAGGTTGTGGCCCCACAAGATGTCGGTGCAGCACGGAACATACACATCTCATCTCTGCCTTCTGGTGGTGCACTGGAGCCAGGGACGAGTCAGATCTGGGACAGGGTGACTACTCCCAGGACACAGGTCACAGCACAACTGTATCACCACCATCTTTTCCCTCTTTCCTCTGACTCTCCGTCATAAGGAGAACTCATTCTCCCCTTCATAATTCTAGACATACTTCTTGAAAGTTAGAATGCCAAATATTTTGGGAAGAAGAAAATGGCCGTGATGATCAACATTTTTTTTTTTTTGAGACAGAGTCCTGCTCTTTTGCCGAGGCTGGAGTGCAATGGTGCGATCTCGGCTCACCACAGCCTCTGCCTCCTGTGTTCAAGCGATTCTCCCTCCCGAGTAGCTGGGATTACAGGCATGCACCAGCATACCTGGCTAATTTTTTTTCTGTATTTGTATTTTTAGTAGAGATGGGGTTTCCTCCATGTTGGTCAGGCTGATCTCGAACTCCTGACCTCAGGTGATCCACCTGTCTCGGCCTCCCAAAGGGATTATAGACATGAGCTACAGTGCCCGGCCTATGATGAACAACATTCTATAGAGTTTTGAAACTGCTCTCCCGGCACATTTTGGTCATCTGGTTTTGGTGCAGAGGGGGAAAGTGCCCATCATCTTGTGAAACTGGGTTATGTTTTGATGATGCCAGGCCAGCTGGCCCCAGAGAGATGTGTTACCATGGCAAATGTAAGATCACCTTGTGGTTACCCACTTGACCCGAGCTTGTTGTGCCTGGACACTCATGCTGAGGGCAACAGCACCCAGGAAATCAGAGACGCATGGACCTGTCTTGGTTGCTAGTTTGTTCCATTTTCTTCAGTCTCCTAGACCTAAGCAGGGTTATCAGCTCCTTTCATATTCATGCCTGGCATTTCCTTGCTCTCTGCTCTCCTGGGGCTGGATGCTTTCAGCAGACACTGCCCTTCCCTCTCTAAGCCAGGAGGGGCCCTGGCCTCTATGACAGCAAATCCATTGCACCACTTAAGTTTAATTAGAACACAATGACTGATGATTAGTTTACACATCAAGACACTGAAACAACTCAACAAATTGGCCCCATCCCAAAGCCCATCGCAGGAGCTGGCCTTGAACTCAGAGGCTCTGCCTCCTGGGGCAGAGGAGCTAGCAATGAAAGCTTGGGAGCCCCATGCAGAGGTGCACAGAAGGAGTTCTGCTTCTCCAGTGGAGAAATGGATCCCAGCTGTTTCCAACCCTAATTGTGTCCCAGTGTCTCTCTCACCTTGGCTTTCCACCCCCAAGCCCTCCCTTGGCTGCTGCTTAAAGTTCATGTGTAGTCAACTCTCAATTATTTGAGGACTGATTATTCAGTCCATGGGTTATGCAAACCCTTTGCTAATCCTCGCTTTTTTACACTGTTACTCTCCAAGTGGGATTTTTGACTGTTCATTAGGACACCTACCAGGGAATCAGAGCAAAAAGCAAATGAGTTAATCTTCTTCAGACCAGGCCACTTGGCAACCAGCCATTTTTTTGCTTGAGGTTTGGTGGGGAAGGAGATAGAAAGTATAGGTTACAACGAGGTAAAAGGATTATTTCTGGGTCTCCTTCATGCACACTCTACCCATTCCGTGTGGATGACCAAGAGGCAGCTGCACACTTGAAACCAGTCTGCATTAGACTGTCTTTGCCTTTTATTACGTTTTTCATATTTCTTCTTCTCATGGTGGGGCCCCAGAGAGGCTGACTGTGTTCTGGGAGAGGTAAGCAGTTTGGTTCCTCTGGGTCAGAAGACTAGTTTGTTCATACTAATGATCAGTGGAACAGCAAACAAACAAAAATCCCTAAAGTTTCACCCAGTAGCTGCACCAAATTCACCTCCTTTCTTGGTCCTGCACGCATGCCCATCAAAACAATTGGTGTGTCCTGCTCCAAGGTTGTACTGTCAAAGTCGATGGCAGAGAAGAGACTTAAATCTAAGTCTTCATCATAGCCCATATCCCTCAGGACTATGTGATCTTTCTCACTGTCGGAAGATAACAGAGCTGTGGCTACGTGGAAATCTCACGGAGCACAAAGGCTCAGGCCTCTTCCCTAGAACAATTGATGGAGGCCCGGTGCATGGTGGGATGCTAGTTCCCTCGCTGTGGGCCTTGAGGGTGAGCAGGCATCAGCCTTGCTGCTGTGATGTGGGCCGACAGATGAATGCCGACTGCCTCTAGCACAGGACGGTGGGCGGGAGCTGAACTGGGTTTCGGCTGCTGTAAAGAAAGCACTTCAGAAGGAGGGTGACTCTGTATGATTAGCATAAACCAGGAGTCTATTGATCTGGCTGATTAGAAAGTCTTCCAAGGCACTGGGATAATTAGCACAATGTACAGAGTAGCAGTTATCAGCTTCATTGCTTAATTAACAATGTAAATATCTTTCTAAATGACATTTTATAATTCTGATTAGACCCTCCAGCGTTTGCCCTGTTCGCTGCTAATTCCTTCCCAGATGTACGGATAGTCAGATAGTCGTCTTTCTTCCATGCCTGACATCACATTTCTGCATCACATGCGATAAAGCAATTGTACACGCCCTACATCTCCTCCTTTGTATCTAACTAAGGGGTCTGCTCTGCCTTCATCTCTCTAGCCTGAAATATACAGTCTGCCAATGGAATTGCCAATTAAAAGTACTTAATTAAACGTGAAAGGGGAGTTCTATTATGTTCTGGATTTTGAACTATTTTTTATTTATGTGCTTAGCAGGATAAGTCATCTCAAATTAGCATCACATTTTTTCCTCTGAAGAGCATGTGAGGAATGAGGCTATTAGGAGGAGAGGTTTAACACAATATTTGTGTACACTAGTCATGGGTGCAAAGAATCATCCCAAACGCATATGTTGCTTTGGCAAGCAGAGTTGTTCTTCATATTTATTTTATTTCCTTATTATTTCTGGTTGAATTAATGTTTGCCACAGAATATTTGGCGTGCCTAATCAGACATATGTGCAAGGAGCTTGGTTGTTTGATTTAATTTTTACTTTAACTTCACCTATTATTTTGAGTATCAGAGCCACACTAAAGGATTATTGTCCCATGTCTAAGTTCCAAATGGCATACACACACATTCTTATGGAACTCTGGGAGTTGGAAGTTCAGAGTTCAGAGGCTCCTACTTTCACTGGAAAGAATGCCCCGAAGCTTTCCATTGCTTGAGGCCTGATGATTTCAGCCGGTGGACTATTCACTTCTGGTCTTATTGTACCCACTAACTGCGTGATGGCCAAGGCAGTTACACATCTATAAAGTGTGGGGGGAAAGTAAAAAATAAGGAATTTAATATAAACCAGTCCATATTATACCAGCAAAATGGTAGGGAAGGCAAAAATGAATTTTGGAGGAATTTGCTGTAGGTTTTAATTAACCATCTTGCCCTTGTTCCCCATTATCATTGATTTGTGTGATAAGTGCCAATTATATGTGTCATAAGTATACTCCTTTTTGCTGAAGACAAGAGATCTTATATGTGATGCAAATAAGGGTTCTCAGAATGCTAATTTTGTAATGAGCCAATGCATTCTTCAAGGAGTTTATAGTCTAGAGGGGGAATAAAACATGTGCATAAATAATTATAATGCAAAGTAGAAAACTGGCATGTCTTGAGACAGCACAGAGAGAATTATGGCCAAAAAAGAAGGTGGAGAAATAAATTATAGTTGAGAGATGTGGGAAGTCCTGCTTGAAAGTTGAGGGAAATTGGCATAAAAGCAAATTGAGAGTATTAGGTGTAGTTTCCAAAAGAGGAGAACAGCAGGGAGAAAACACAGAGGTGGAACAGCAAGACATTTAAGTGAGGAACAAGAGGTTTGCCAGGGCTATTGGGAGGGAGGTGAAGCAGGAAAGCCCCACAGGTAAGGCAGTGAAGGTAAGTCAGGATGCAGTCACCATCACCGTCACGCAGAACCTGGAATGCAAGGCTAAAACACCTGTACCACTTGCTGTAGACCAGGGATCCACAAACATTTCTTTTGGAAAGGGCCAGACAGTAATTTTTTTTTTTTTTTTTTTTGAGATAGTCTCACTCTGTCTTCCAGGCTGGAGTGCAGTGATGCAATCTCTGCTCACTGCAACTTCTGTCTCCAGGTTTCAAGCGATTCTCGTGCCTCAGCCTCCCAAGTAGCTGGGATTACAGGTGCCCACCACCACGCCCAGCTAATCTTTGTATTTTTAGTAGAGACGGGGTTTCACCATGTTGGCCAGGCTGGTCTCAAACTCCTGGGCTCAAGTGATCCTCCCACCTCGGCCTCCCAAAGTAGTGGGATTAGAGGCATGAGCCACTATGACTGGCCCAGACAGTAAATCTTTTAGGCTGCATGAGCCATATTGTCTCTGTCTGGTTACTCAGCTCTGCCATTGTGTCACAAATGCAACTATAAACAATACATAAATAAATGGGCATTGCTATGGTAAAACTTTATGGATACTGAGACATGAATTTTGTATATTTCTCACATGTCACAAAATGTTCTTTTGATTTTACTGTCTTCTACTATTGGAGTAGGCAGGGGCATGATGCTGTAACCATCTCTTAACCTCTGAGTTTTCCTTACCTTTGGCCATATCCCCATCACCACGGAGGGCCAAGTGTTGACTGAGTGTGGCTCCAGTGGGCCAGAGCTGCAAAGCCAATGTGTCGAGTGACTATGATGGTGCAAGAGTGCAGCAGTGGTTGTGTTCCCAGGACCAAGCTTCAGTGCGCAACACTAAGGCAACATTTGAGCTGTGTGCTCCTGACAGACTCTAACGCCATTTGATATTTAAAAAGAAATACTTGACCGGGTGCATTGACTCACACCTGCAATCCCTGCACTTTGGGAAGCCAAGGAGGGCAGACCACTTGAGATCAGGAGTTTGAGAATAGCCAGGTCAACATGGTGAACCCCCATCTCTACTAAAAATTCAAAAATTAGCCGGGTGTGGTGGTGCACATTTGCAATCCAAGCTACTTGGGAGGCTGAGGCAGGAGAATCAACCAGCTACTCAGGAGGCTGAGGCAGGAGAATCACTTGAGCCCAGGAGGCAGAGGTTGCAGGTCATGTCACTGCAGTCCAGCCTGGGTGGCAGAGCGAGACTCTGTCTCAGAAAAAAAAAAAAAAAAGAAAGAAAAGAAATACCTAGGTCAGGCCAGGCGTGGTGGCTCAGGCCTGTAATCCCAGCACTTTGGGAGGCTGAGGCAGGCAGATCACAAGGTCAGGAGTTCAAGACCAGCTGGCCAATATGGTGAAATGCTGTCTCTACTAAAAATAAAAAAAATTAGCCAAGTGTGGTGGTGGGCACCTGTAGTCCCAGCTACTCAGGAGGCTGAGGCAGGAGAATCGCTGGAACCTGGGAGGCAGAGATTGCAGTGAGCTGAGATTGTGCCACTGCACTATAGCCTGGGTGACAGAGTAAGACTCCATCTCAAACAAAAAAAAAAGAAATACCTAAGACAAGAGTTTTGGCAATCCATGTGTAGTAAATGAGGTATGCAGTTCTCTACTTTTATGAAACCCTTGCTTTGGTTCAATACATACTAATATCCCTAAACCACCTTCCCTGGGCTGAATTAGGTCTGTCTCTACATCAGGAGGCTAATAATAACTTCTATCCATTTCCTGGGTAAGGTTCTGTAGTTCCCAGCAAATGATTTTCTTTTTCCTCACCCTCTCTGCCCCTTCACTGTTCCAGCCTGCTTTCCAGGGGGAAAAGGGGAATCAGAGTGGGTTCAGGCTGGTGGGCCAGTGGGAAGCCTCTTAGCCCCCTCTAGCTTTCCTTCCTGCTCAGATACCCTGAGAGTTAACACAGAGGTGGGGAAGGCCAGCTGACCTCCAGCTGAAATGTTGAACCAGCTTTTCCCTTGGTGAGCTGGATCAAAGCAGTTATCTACCTCATTTCCAAATATACCTGACGTAACAAAGGGTTTGTCAAAACATCAAATAACATGTATTTTTTACTGAATTTGGAATGATATATTTATGCTTGATTAAATAAAATTTATTTAATTTGTGTCCTTCCCTTTCATCTTTCCTGCCATCTCTTCTCTTATCCAGAAAAGTCTTTTTATTATTATTATTATTATTTTTTTTCCTCGAGACTGAGTCTTGCTCTGTCACCCAGGCTGGGGTGCAATGGTGCAATGTCAGCTCACTGCAACCTCTGCCTCCCAGGTTCAAGTGATTCTCCTGCCTCAGCCTTCTGAGTAGTAAGGATTATAGGTGCGTGCCACCATGCTTGGCTAATTTTTTGTATTTTAGTGAAACAGAGTTTTACCATGTTGGCCAGGGTGCTCTCGAACTCCTGACCTCATGATCCACCCACCTTGGCCTCTCAAAGTGCTGGGATTACAGGCATGAGCCATTGCACCTGACCTTTTTTTCTTTGTTTTAAATTGAGGCAGGGTCTTCGTCTGTCACCCAGGCTGGACTACAGTGGTTCGATCACAGCACCCAGGCTGGACTACAGTGGTTCGATCACAGCTCACTGCAGCCTTGACTTCCTAGGTTCAAGCCTCCCACCTCAAGCTCCTGAGTAACTGGAACCACAGGCATATGCCACCATGCCTGGCTAAATATTTTAATTTTTTGTAGAGACAGGATTCCACTTGGTTGCCCAGGTTGGTCTTGAACTCCTGGGCTCAAGTGATCCCTCTACCTCAGCCCTCCAGAGTGCTGGGATTACAGGCATGAGCCACCATGCCCAGCCAGAAACGTCTTTAATTTTAACATTGAACAATGTATGGCAAGGAAAAGGTTAATTAGGTGACTAACTCACTTAACAACATTTTAAGGGACAGAAAATGAGCCATTACTTGTGACAACATGGAAGCCATTGAAAACCTTGTTAAGCAGTTTCAGTGGCACTAGATGGAAACCAACTGTGTTGGCTGACCGGTAAATGGGGGATGGTAGGTGAGAAATTAAGGCTTCCCATGTAGACAACTCTAACGATGGCTTCTTGTCACTTAGATCTCAGTTTAAATGTCACCTCTTTGGAGTGATCTAGAGTAGCCATCTGGTGACGACCACATGACCACATTTTATTTCTCTGCAGAGCATTTACTTGTGACCTGATTGTGTCTTCTTTCTTTCTTTGTTTTCTCTGCCCCTAGGACACCACACATGCACACTGATCAAACGGGTTTTATTTATTCTGTCTCCCCAGAACCTAGAAAACAGCTTGGTACCTGGTGGGTGTTCGTTTTTTGAATGAAAGGATAACAGTTTGGCTATAAGGGAAAGTAGAGAAATGCAAATCTAACTGGTAGGGGATATGGAGCAATCCTACATGGGTATGGGATATGGATATGTGCGTTTTTTTGTTCATTTATTTTAATGGGAACCCCTAGCCCAGTGCTTGTCTGACTTTGATGTGCCTGGAAACCATCTGGGGAATCTTGCTAAATGCAGATTCTGATTCTGCAGCCCCAGGTGGGAGATTCTGCATTTCTAACAAGCTCCCAGGTGAGGCCCAGGCTGCTGGCCCATGAATCCCATTTTGAGTAGCAAGGTCCTGGACCACCTTGGTATGTTGCTTAGAATGAACAGGTGGAAACGGGACAATTAATGAAGCATGAGGGAGGGGATAACTGTAGGAGCAAAGATTTGAGGAACACACGGGGATCGAATTCAGACAACCAGCAGAAGGACCGGTTTTTCTTTCTTTGTTTCTTTTTTGTTTTTGAAACTGGGTTTCACTCTTGTTGCCCAGGCTGGAGTGCCTCTCAGCTCATCACAACCTCCACCTCCGGAGTTCAAGTGATTCTCCTGCCTCAGCCTCCCAAGTAGCTGGGACTACAGGCATGCGCCATCACTCCCAGCTAATTTTGTATTTTTAGTAGAGATGGGGTTTCTCCATGTTGGTCAGGCTGGTCTTGAACTCCTGACCTCAGATGCTCCGCCCGCCTTGGCCTCCCAAAGTGTTGGGATTACAAGCATGAGCCAGCACGCCCCAGCCAAGAACCAGTTTTTCAAAAGCAGAAGGAAACTTTCCACAGCGTATCAGAAAAGAAGGGGAAGGAGTGAGAAGATCTGATGGTGTCTATCTTTCAATGAGGTCCTCAGCTGAGAGTGAGGGTGGAGGTGGGGTGTGGGAGTTCTGAGAAACAGAGTTATTTTCTTCCCAGGCAGCATCCATTATGCCTTTGAGGTTTGGATCATAAATTTAAAGTAAAACCCATCAGCTCTGTTGTGTAATTTTCTCAGCATTAATCTACTTGGGTGCAGGTCGGAGGGGGAGGATGGTAGATCATCCAGAGTGAGTGTGACAGAGGCCAGGAGGAACCAGGGAGTTGAGGGTGTTGGTGAGAGGGAGATTTTAATGGTGGACTATAGGAAGTGAGGCCCAGGTACTGGGTGGGATACTGCTACTCAGTCCCAGCTCTTACTCATGGGGCTCTAGTGGAGAGACAGATATGACTGAGATAATCACACAAATGCATATCTGTCTACATGTACCCACACATATGTATGTGTGTATTATATGTAAATGCCCATGTGTGTGTAACTAGCACAACTGTCAGTGCCCTACCCATAATCCCTTGCACCTTACCACTGTGGTATACCTGGCTGATTTTCAACTGCCAGTGTCTGTATCTCTTTGCCTGAGAGCATGGCAGGCCAGAAGTACCAGGGAGTTAGTGCCCCCTGAGAGCATCGTTTGGCCTGTAACTTAACAGGAATTGGTGTATAAAATACCCCAGGATGGGATAACCAAGTTGTGTGTTCCACACTGGTTTCCCAGCAGGACGAAGCTCAGTGGTCCCTGGTGGTAACTTGCTTGGGAACGCTGTCTACAGGCTGCCTTCTTTTCCTTGCCTCACTGCCCCGACTTTCTTTTTTTTTGGTGTGGGGGTTGGGGAACAGAGTTTCGCTCTTGTTGCCCAGGCTGGAGTGCAATGGCGCCATCTCGGCTCAGTGTGGCCTCCACCTCCTGGGTTCAAGCGATTCTCCTGACTCAGCCTCCCGAGTAGTTGGAATTACAGGCACCCACCACCACGCCTGGCTAGCTAATTTTTGTATTTTTAGTAGAGATGAGGTCTCACCATGTTGGTCAGGCTGGTCTCGAACTCCTGACCTCAGGTAATCCACCCACCCTGGCCTCCCAAAGTTCTGGGATTACAGGTGTGAACCACCATGCCCGGCCTCACTTCCCCACTTTCTTACTGGGTGTTTTCTAGAACTGCCTTTCAAATAAACTACTTTCTCTCAAATCCTTGCTTCAGGGGCTTCTTCTGGGGGGAATCCAAATTGACATTATGTATAACTATAAACTGTGATGCATGCCATGGAGAAAAGTACAGGCTACTATTTGTGTGGGGGGACCTGCTCCAGTATGGGGTGGGAGTGTGGATGTAAGGGAAGGCGAGAAAGAGATCTATTAGCTGGGATCTAAAGGAGGAGCAGGGTGGAAGGAACATGGGACAATGAGTGTCCAAAAGGCCACTGTGGGCTGCCACAGAGGACAGAGACATGGATGGAAGCTTACGAGACCAGACCCTGGAGGGTCTCATAGGACATGGTAAGGAATCTGGCATATGTATTCAGCAAACACTGAGAAGCCATTAAGGGGACTGCAGCAGGACAGTGACAAGATTATACCTGCCTCTAACCGTAAGTGGAGAAGGACTGGAGAGCCTGCATGGCCAGGACAGAGTTGATAGGGTCTTGCAACTATTAACCACCTATTTGGCTGACCAGAACACCCTATTTTCAGGCCAAGCCAAAAAATGGTTTCCCTTCATCAATGTTGTGCTTTCTTTTCCCCCTGGGCTGCTGCACTTAAAAATCTTATCAATCCTTTCTCTTGGGGACAGCATCAACAGGACAACTCTCTTCTACTTGTTCTCATTCTCCACTTCCCTCATGTTCACGTTCTCCTCTCTGTCCTTCCCTTCTTCAACCCTTGGTCTCTCCTCTTTCTTCAAATTATCCTATTTAATAAAGTTGATTATTTCTTACAGTCTCCATTTGTCTCTGGACATCACGAGACACTGCAGATGTAGTCAGCGGAAACAGAATTACATTTTGTGAACAAGGTAATTTTAAAGTGAATCTTTAGTCAAATGCTGTCAAAATGCAAAAAAGAAAAATGTTCCCAAGCAGGTGGACTCCTTTGGTGATATTGCCACATACATGTCCAGCATGCACTTGAGCTTTTTATGAAAAAGAAATTCCATTCCAAAGGTGGTTTATGCAAAAAATTATGTGTATGTGTGTGTGTTATTTACAATGTGAAATCATGAGCCATTGAACATATTTTCAAGAGATTAAAAAAGTGGGGACATATTCAGAGATGACATACATCTGATTACCAATGTGGTTTCACATGTGGTCACTGTAAATAAATTACTAGAGAACACACTAGAAACAGAGAATGACATATACCAGTCAGCAAAGTTGAATTTATGGTGCTGCAGAAAGTAACATAAGACAGAGAACCAGGAAGGCTGAAACCCAGCCCATAAATTAATCTCCAAGGGTATGTTGTAAATAGTCACAATTGTACCTTTTTTCTTCTTGTGTTCCTTTTTATAAAAATCTTGAAATCCTTGCTTATCCCCTTTTCACCCAGCAATTAAAGAAAAACAAACTAGATGTCTGAGATTTCACATAACCTTTTATACTCAATATTTTTATTGTCTTAAAACAAATCTTGAGTCATCAGCAAGGGTTGTGTTTTGCAATGCGGTGGGGTAGGGAAGATCTGTTCATCTGGTTTTCCATTTTTCCCTCTGGTGTCCTCTTCTGGCATATTCACCCATCACCCCATGCCCTTCACCCTGTGTTCTGGCAGGATTTGAGACATGCAAATTGCAAACTGGTAAATAGCAACTTTGCATATTTTGAATAGAAGGAAACAATGTGGTACCACTCATTCTGTTCTCAGGGAAATCTGAGATAATGGGGCGCAAGATCAAGGGCAGACCAAGGGTCCTGAGTATTTTCTTCAAAGTATTTATCATGCTTATTAAACCTATTGTACACTGATGAATTAATGTGATTTATTTACATAGTCAACCTTGGAGACAATAACCTGATTTAGTCACAGGATGCAAATGTTATTTCTCTTTGAAATCTAAAAACAGGTTAAAACTGGAAACATCAGGACTTCTTGTGTCTTTCCCTACAAATATTGGTTACAAACCTGCAGTTGTCAGGCTAAATGACGTATGCCAGAAATTAAGAGAATGTGGTGATATATTGCTTAGGAAAGTCAATAAACTCCCCTGTGCAAACATGTCCCCTGGACAGTGGGTGACTAATTTCTCAAGTAAAAAGTCTTTCTATTTTGTTTACCTGTAAATATCATACACTGTCTGACATAAGGGCGTTCATCTGCTAAAATTTCATTGTATAGGAGAATGACATGGTAAACATGGTCGGAGTTTCATTAGATTATGAGCCTGGTGTCATTTAGTGAATGGTCGGACTAGTAAGAATTCTTTTGTTTTACTATTGAAGTGGTAAGAAGCTAAGGTTGCTGTCAAGTTAAAAGGTTCAAATTCAATTATTTTCAACTCTAAATTTCTATTGTGATTTGGGAAAAAAATTAGGGACTGTTCAAATCTCTCCTACTTTGGATTATTTTTTTTCTTAGTGTTTGGATGTTTATGAGGAATTTTTGTGAAAGGTAAAATCTTGTGTGTTTGTAAAACTGAAAGAGGCACAAGTGATTCCAAAGGTGGAGCCTTTCGGAGGTAAAGCAAACAGCCCGCATCTTGAATATTTTATGATATCTAGGTATTAGAACCATGTTTCTGATGCGGGAACATAGCGATCTAGGAACAAAAGGGAGATGAGACGAGAGAACAGACTGTGCAATTTCTTGAAAATATTAAATGATCCTCAGACTGAGCACAGGGTGGATGATGTTACTGCAGATTGTTCCTAATAAGGGCTGTAAAAGCTTAATAATTTATTGATTGGCTCTGCACTAACGATGTGCCCTTCATTATGCATGTGTAAATAAGAGGGCTGATTTATGAGGGTACAATTGTATCTTTCAGATATATTTGCCCAAGTCTACATCTTTAAAATAAATGGAGGCGATTATCTGAATTATTTCAAGGGAGGGAACCCCCCCATTCCCATCCCCCACCCCCGATTTGAGGGAAGTCTGATATGTTAGGTGAAGAGGGAAAAAAAGAAAAGAGAGAGCCCTAAAGGGAGTTAGGAACAAAACGAAACTTCCATCAAGATATATCCCCTGATTCTCTTATCCTAAGAGAAGAAAAATAGATTCCCAGGTACCACCAGGGAGCAATGTTTTACTTAAAAAAAAAAAGAAAGAAAGAAAAGAAAAAAGAAAAAATTATAAGAAGTCCTGTGAAATCAACGACACATGGAGTCTGTGAAGGAAGTCAGCCTTTTCGTTACAAATGGTTTTAAAAGCCCTGGAGAAGAGAGACGTGAACAGAAGCAATATTATCCGCTAACAACCTAATTCCCGCTTAGACATCAACAGAGAGATCAACAGCATCATTGAACAGGGGGTTTGTCTTAAGATAATGACTCATCTTTATTTCTTTCAGGATATAAAACTTGTATTTAAATCCATTCAGAGAAGCACTCGAGCTTTAAACATTAGAGAGCAGGGAGAGCCTATTTAATAAAACAGCATTATTTCATTTTCAAAGAATGATACTGGCAGTAGCTCTAAGTTTAAATTTTGTATTCTTTTCCTCAATTATAATTATAGATGGGTCTGAAAGGAAGCATGCTTATTACTGTCATATTTATTCTTTTGACAGGTGTTATGGGACTGTAATTTGATGAAATGATTCAAAACGCAGATTCCTATCCAAACACAAATCTTGTCATCAACAGGAGAGGTTTAGGAAAAGTCCTCCAGCAAGCCTTTCAGAGATCTTAAACACCCCTGCTATTTTAGCACAATCCATATTCAGGAATAAGGAGGAGAGCGTGCCTTTGGGGCTTATATCCGGCGTAGCAACAGCCAGAAGGCAGAGTGGGTGTTTGAGGTAACAGGTAACGGAGGCTGTTAGTAGGGACAGCTTTCCTTTTTAACTGGGTGGGGTCGGTTTAAGGAAGAGGCACCCAGTAGGACCCCGAGTCCCGCGAGCGGCCGGCAGAGGGCGCTGGGCTCGCCTTCATCAGGCAGGGGTGGCGCCGCTCCGTCCCCGGGGCGCAGGCGCACTTGTCGTCGCGGCGGCGTCCGGGGCTGGCGTACCCCTGGAGGCTGGTGAGCCGCGCCGCGTAGGCCGAGGCCGAGGGAGGGGGCGCAGGGGCAGCGGCGGCCGGAGCCACGGGGCGGCGGGGGCTGGCTAGGGGTGTGAGGGCCTCGAGCGTCCTCAGACCTATAGAAGACCTCCGGGTGACCTGCGTCTGCTCCCTTTCCCTCGCGGTCCGCGCTCTTCCCCTGAAGAGCCGCGTGCACCGGAGCGCGGCGCCCAGGCCTGACGCAGGCCTGGCAGGTCGGCCCCGGAGAAACAGGAAAGGCCCGCAGCGCGAGCGAGGGACGCGGGGGGTCCGGGGCAGCCCGGGGAGCCAGCCTCCCAGAGGCTCACGGCCAGGCCACTTTTAAAGGAGAATGTTACCTTCACCGTCCCTCTGTCTGCGGCACCTGGTGGCCCGCGGCACTCGGTGGCCCGAGTAACCTTGACATGATGATTTATGCTTCTGCTAAGAGCAAGTCCTCGTGGCCGACACCCTTTCCCTCCTAGGATTGATCCTTTTTTGTGGTTGTTTTAAAAACAATTTTATTGAGATGTAATTTACGAAGCATACAGTTCACCCATCTAAAGTGCACAATTAAGTGTCTTTTTTTTTTTAATTTTTTTATTTTTTTTGAGACCGAGTCTTGCTGTCTCGCCCAGGCTGGAATGCAGTGGCGGGATCTCGGCTCACTGCAACCCCGGTCTCCCGGGTTCAAGCCATTCTCCTGCCTCAGCCTCCAGAGTAGCTGGAATTACTGGTGCGTGCCACTACACCTGTCTGATTTTTGTATTTTTAGTAGAGACAGGGTTTCACCATTTTGGTCAGGCTGGTCTTGAACTCCTGACCTCGTGATCTGCCCGCCTTGGCCTCCCAAAGTTGCTGGGATTACAGGCAATTCAGTGTCTTTTAGTGTGTTTGCAGCCATCACCATAATGTTTTAGAACATTACCCCTGGAAAGAAACACCTCCTTTAGCTGCCATTCCCCCCTCCCGTCTCCTCCTATTCTCCCAGCCCTAGGCAACCACTAATGTACTTCTGTCTCTGTAGATTTGCCTATTCTGGATGTTTCATATAAATGGAATCATAAATTAAGTAGCACCTTGTGACTGGCTTCGTTCACTTAGCATAATGTTTTCTGGGTTCACCTGCTGTAGGCTCATGTTTTGGACACTTTCCTACTGGCTTTAGTTTCCTCTGGTAACTTGGGAATCAATTGACATCTATGGAACTTCTGTTACGGTTCAGGTACTATTAACTGTGGAGGAGTGACTAATACAGTATATATATTCTTATCAATTTCGTTTCACAGGTGTTGAACTAATGCAGTACTGCTTCTTGTCCTCCAGAAGCTTACAGTCAGCAAGGAACAGATAGCCAAGTAAAGTAGGAAAGGGTAAGATGTTCAAGGCTGGATCCAGTGGCTCATGCCTATAATCTCAGCACTGTAGGAGGCTACTTGACCCTAGGGTTTCGAGACCAGCCTGGACAACATAGTGAGACCTCGTTTCTATAAATAATTTTTAAAAATTAGCCAGATGTGGTGGCATGTGCCTGTGATCCCAGCCACTTGAGAGGCTGAGGTAGAAGACTTGCTTGAGCCCAGGAAGTTGAGAGTGCAGTGATCCCTGATCATGCCACTGTACTCCAGCCTGGGTGACAGAGTGAGACTCTGTCTCAGGAAAAAAATAAGACATTCAAGCACTTAAGATATGCCAGCCCCCTGTGCTAGACACTTTCCATACGTCAGCTAGGTTGGTCTTTACAAAACCCCTGTGAGGTGGGTTTATTCTTTTTTTTTTTTTTTTTTTGAGATGGAGTTCTGCTCTGTCGCCCAGGCTGGAGTGCAATGACACGATCTTAGCTCACTGCAACCTCTGCCTCCTGGGTGTAAGCAGTTCTCTTGCCTCAGCCTCCTGGGTAGCTGGGATTACAGGTGACCACCACAACGCCTGGCTAACTTTTTTGTATTTTTAGTAGAGATGGGGTTTGCTCATGTTGGCCAGGCTGGTCTTGAACTCCTGACCTCAGCTGGAACACCCACCTCAGCCTCCCAAAGTGCTGGGATTACAGGCATGAGCCACCGTGCCCAGCCAACAAAACCCCTGTGAGGTGGGTTATTCTTTTCTCCAGTTTATAGTGGGGGAAGCAGAAGTCCAGATAAGTCAACCAGGTTGCCCAGGATTACACAGCTAGTAAATGGCAGAGGTAGGCTTTTAAACTAGGGTTCTTTGTGTCTAAAACCGGCTCTATATTCTTTTGTCGCGTCAATTGTAATCACAATAAGTGATTACAGAGTAGTGTGGTGACTGTAATAGAGGTGTGAACAGCATGGGATGAAAGCCTCAGGGAGGTGACCCGGAACTGGATCTTTAAGGATGAAGAGGGATTCTGGAGACAGGTGAAGAAGTCAAGGTAGGGAAAGGAAGTATTGAAGAGAACAGCATGTTTCAGAGATGATATGAGCAAAAACAGTTAGTAGTAAACACATAGTGTGTGCCAGGCAGTCTTCATGCTTAGTAGTCTAGGAGCGTTAATTTCATCTTTACAATAGTCCTATGTAAATACTATTTATTAGGTACCCCACTGACAGATGGGAAACAGACTTCAAGATAGAAGTTAAGAAACTTGTCCAGGGTCTTAGAACTAGCTAGTGATGGAACCAGGATTTGAACCCAGACTGTCTGATGCCAAAGTCCTCCAAGTTTAGTCTGGCTAAAATGTAGGAAGTGTGGGAAGGACAGCAGGAGGGGAGATTGATGACAGAGATTGAAACAGATCTTGGAAGGCTGTGGGTAGAGAACTCTCCACAGAGGTTTTCAGGAAGCGGAGTGGCAAGGTGTGCTTTTTAGGAAGAGTTCTTGGGTGGCACTGTGTGTATTGGGCTGGAAGGAAGGAGATAGATCAGGGGGTATTCGGATAGTCCCAGCCAGGTATGGGTACAAAGCTGGGAACCAAGGTAGTGCCAACAGGGACAAATGGGGCAGGGAGGGGGTGAGGGGACTTGAGAGCCTTGATTGTGTCGGAGAGGGACTGGGGGAGGCAGGGATTGCTGCCCTATTGCTAGCTTGGGAGAAAACAGATGTGCAAGGTGGAACCCTGGAGTGGATGGGGGTGGGAAGCAAAACCACTCCATTCCTGTTTTTCAGCTTTCCCTGTCAAGAAGAATAATTGCATATTTAAAAAATGGCCTGTGCAGGCTTAATTTAGCTTGTATAAGTGCTCAAGAGGGCATAAATTCTGGTTATATTCTGCAGTTTCATTCATTCTTTCCTTTTTTAATAGATGACTTTTTTCCCATTTATTTTTAGGTGCCTATATTGGGACATAGGTTAGGGAAAAGGACAGTGAGGTTGAATGGGACTGTAGGCCTGTTTCTCAACATCTGTGCCAGTGATACCACTTGGCTTCCAGGAAATTCCCTTTGTAGCTTTATTTTCTCTTTTTAAAAATCCTGTCATATTCTTCTCTGGCTTTGGTAAGAGCTTTGTTGTTAAGCATTTCTTTAGTTGCCCCTTTCCTTTATCTGAGTAATTGATGTCAGCCTGGTGACTCTTTCTGGTTTTTTTTTTCCATCTATGTGCAGCGGGAAGCTGCAGATGATGTCCTTGGGTTTCAGAAAGGCATGAAGCAAGGTTTTGTAGAGAAGATTGAGGAGTATTGGATAATTGTACAGTCAAATGCTGTTATAAATGCTTGAACCCGGTCTTGCATGAGCCCTGCCAGAGTTCTTTGTGGGTTCTTAGCCCTGATCTGTTTTTTGTTTGTTCGTTTTTTTGAGACAGAGTCTGGCTCTGTCACTCAGGCTGCAGTGCAGTGGCGCTATCTTGGCTCACTGCAACCTCTGCCTTCCGGATTCAAGCGATTCTCCCACCTCAATCTCCCGAGTAGCTGGGATTACAGGTGCATGCTACCACGCCAGGCTGATTTTTCTATTTTTAGTAGAGACAGGTTTTCACCATGTTGGCCAGACTGGTCTTGAACCCCTGACTTCGTGATCCTCCCACCTTGGCCTCCCAAAGTGCTGGGATTACAGGCGTGAGCCACTGCACCTGGCCAGGCAGGTCAGTGTTTTTGTGGGTGGCTCAGATTTGGCAGGTGGTTTCATGAAGCAGATAAGGGCGTAGTCTTTGGAATCAAATAGGCCTAGGTTCTATTCCTGGCCTTGCTCTATACTAGCCTTGTTGCTTCTGGCAAATTACTTAACCTCTCAGGACCTCAGTTTCCTCATCTAAAATATAGGACTAATGATGCCTACCTTAAAATATTGTTGTGAGGATTAAATGAGGTAACATGAAAAGCTCTGAAACTTGGCATGTCCTGGATGAGAGCATCAGCTTTGCAGAAGGCTCTGGGTTGGAGAGCTAGGTACACTGGACTGTTCATCTCTGTGGTCCTAGAGCTGGGTCCAGAGTAGTACACATACTAGATGCTCTGAATGGCACGGTGTAGTGGACTGACGCTTATAGTATATAGGGTTAATCTCTTTCTCTTTGTACTTACCTTGTGTGTACCTGGTATGTGACTGTTTCTGTGCTTTTGTTTTGTTGAATTGAGTTGGATAGCATTCAGTCAGATAATAGACACTCCCCAAGGATGGTGGCAGATTGTGGCTCTGGAATGATCTCATAAAATAAAAGATGGGAAACAGACTTAAGAACAGCTCATGGAGCCGGGCGCAGTGGCTCACTCCTGTAATCCCAGCACTTCGGGAGGCCGAGGCGGGCAGATCACCTGAGGTCAGGAGTTTGAGACCAGCCTGGCCAACATGGAGAAACCCTGTCTCTATTAAAAATACAAAAATTAGCCAGATGTAGTGGTGCACACGTGTGATCCCAGCTACTGGGAGGCAGAGGCAGGAGAATCACTTGAACCTGGGAGGCAGAGGTTGCAGTGAGCCGAGATTGCACCACTGCACTCTAGCCTGGGTGACAGAATGAGACTCCGTCTCAACAACAACAACAAAAAAAGAACAGCTCATTGAAAAGTGCCTTTGAGCCAAATCCCAGGGCCACATGAGGGCCCCAGCAGAGAATGCAGTCTGAGTTGCATTTCTTGAATTCCCAGGTCAAAGGAGGTGACAGGGAGCTGCTCAGAACTGTTGTTTTCCCATGGGACAGCATAGTTAAGAATGGTATCAGAAATAAAGGTACATGTGTTCAGAGGAGGGCAAGTGGGATGGAGACACCTTGAGAGATGACAGCGTGCTTACGTTGGATGCTTACGTTGGAAAAGGGACTAGGGAGGGGCTGGACTAGTTGACTGTGAATAATGAAAAGCTGGGCTTGCGGATAGGTGAGGGAAGATTTTGTCCCAAAGTGTAGAGCTCAGACCAGGGAGTAGAACTTTACAGCGGGGGATTTTAACTCAGAACTAGAGGGACTTTCCAATAGCTTGAGCAGAGTGAAAATGGGGGACTTGGCCGGGTGCAGTGGCTCATGCTTGTAATCCCAGCACTTTGGGAGGCCGAGGCGGGTGGATCACCTGAGGTTAGGAGTTCAAGACCAGCCTGACCAACATGGTGAAACCTCGTCTCTACTAATAATACAAAAATTAGCAAGGTGTGGTGGTGCATGCCTATAATCCCAGCTACTTGGGAAGCTGAGGGGGAATCACTTGAACCTGGGAGATGGAGGTTGATGCAGAGGTTGTGGTGAACCGACATTGTGCCATTGCACTCCAGCCCCGGCAACAAGAGCGAAATTCTGTCTCAAAAAAAAAAAAGAAAAGAAAAGAAAAGGGGGGACTTGTGAGTTCCCTGCCACTTGGAGCACATGTAGGGAGGAAAGCTGGGTGACTCCCTGCCAGGTGTGTTTCTAAAACAATTTTTTATTAGAAAAATGTTCCAAATATATGGAAGTTAAAATAACAGCATGATGCTCACTCTTAACGCCTACCATCTGAGCATAGTCTTAACATTCTGCTCTATTTCTTCATCTTCCTCACTTTCTCTCTGTTGTCTTTTGCTGAACTATTTGAAAGGAAGCTGCAGACCTGATGACACATCACCTCTAAGTACTTCCACCTGCATCTCCTGAGAATATGGTTATTCTCCCACATAACCACATCTGTCCCCTAACTCAAGAAAATTAATCATTCACACTGTTATTTCACATCCAGTGAAGACTTGCATTTGGGAAGTTGATAAATCACTGTGACCCCCATATGGAGAATGGCTGGTGGGGCCCGAGGGCAGGTGGATACCCTTCCAGCAATCCCGGCAAGAGCCTGAACTAGAAGCCTGACATAGAGTAATGCGGGGTGATGAAGGCTGTTTTGAGGTAACCACAGGCCTATCACTGAGCATGGTGGCCGGGTCAGTGAGGGCTTTCAGGAGATGCCAGACCACAGAGCTGAGAGTGGAAGAGGCAGGAGGTGGGCAGGAGGCAGAAAGGGGCACTGTAGATGGAAGTAGGAGGATTCGTTCAAAATAGAAGTGGAATGTCTACCAGGATGGTTAATTTTATGTGTCAACTTGGCTGGGCCACAGGAGGCCCAGATATTTGGTCAAACATTATTTTGGGTGTTTCAATGCAGGTGTCTATGGACGAGATTAACATTTAAATTGTGTGATAGGGTAAAGCACACTGCTGTCTCTAATATCGGTGAGCCTTATCCAATCCATTGAAGGCCTTAATTGAACAAAAAGTCTAAGCCTCCCCTAAGAGAGAATTCTCTTGCCTGTGGCTTTCGAACTGGGACATCAGCTCTTCCAGGTTCTACAGCAGCTTCCAGCCTTTGTACTTGAACTGGGACATTGGGGCTGCAGATTTTGGACTTGCCAGTCTCCATAATTACATGAGCCAGTTCATTATAATAAACTCTCTTGCGCCCTCTCTCTCTCACACACACACACGCACTCTCTCTCTCTCTCTCTCTCTCTCTCTCTCTCTCCCCTATAGGTTCTGTTTCTCGGGAAAACCCCAACTAATAACATCTACTCCATGCCAGACATTCTATCCCAGTGATGAGACCATAATGGCAAACACAGCATGGGCTGTCATGGAGTGCCCCTACAGGGCTCAGTTTGCCTGGACTAGGCTTTGGGTGGTGAGAGATGCAGATGAGGGGTAGGTACGGGCCGGATTGAGAGGGGCCTTGCAGGCCATGGAAAGGAGCCTGGATTTTACTCTGTAGACTAGTGCTTTCCACACTTCAGGACCCTCATGATTTTTGCCAGGTCCACATTTCAATTGCATTATTATTTGTTTGATACATTAAAAAAAGAAAAGCAATGTTTTTATGCTGCTGATAGGAAAACACAACCAAAAAAAAAACAAAAGAAAAACCAATTTTATGCCCATTTGAAAAAACTGCCTTAGGCCATTAATACCTATGAAAACATATTTTTCCCCCCTCATTACACATGAAAATAAATGTAAAATCATTACAATAAAAAGTGCTGGCCATATACTATTTAAATTAGTTTCAGGTATTTGTTCTACATTTTGGGAAAAGTTACCATGAATGATGGGGGTAGGGGTGGATATTAGGGGTTTGAGGAAGGACAGGACACCCTGAGATTTATATTTTAGAAAGATTCACTCTGGCTGTTGGGCAGAGTAGATTGGCAGGAAATAGACTAGAAGATAGGGAGACCAGCTAGGGGCCATTGCAGTTGTCCCAGAGAGAGGAGAGTCTGAACCAAGGGTATGCAGTGGAGTAGGGAGGAGGGGACAAATGTCAGGGGCATTCAGAGATGAAATTTGATAGGACTTAGAAACCAGTGTCATGGGGATTGAGGAGAAGGAGGAATCTGGGTTGTTGGTGATGATTTTGGTTTGGTTGCCTGGGAAGATGGAGGAGCCATCACAGAGGCAGGGAGCCACCGTGCAGAGGCCAAGATCAAGTCCAAAGGGCAGGGCAAGGGAAGCAAGTGTTGCCAGGGCCAGAGGCTTTGACTGCAGTTTTAGCAAAGATGCTCTGAGGTTCATTGCCCCTTAAATAATAGCAAACCCACACTTTAAATTAAATTAAAACATTTTAGTTTAGCTCTTCTAAGTGGACCCACACATGTATTCTCTACTAGTTATTACTGAGAATGACTAAGTATTATAATTGAGCTGAAAATAATCTGCCGCCCATACTTGCTGGGTTGGTTACTAAGTATTGCTTGAGTTTTTAAGTAATGAAACAAAGTTGTGCTCTTTCCAAATGTTAATTTTGAGGACTGCAGATGGTAACCATCTGTTCCCCGACTAGCATTTTACAATATTTGATTACTACTTTATATAGTTTGGGGAAGCCTGCCAGTGGAGTCTACCCATCAGGTTGGGAACTTCGGTAGTATGTGTCCTGTGGTTGCTCTGTTGGTCTTGGCCACCCTTGAATGGGTTCCCCTCTGATTTCTGGGCTAGAGGGTAGCGAGTTGGACTGGCATGGTCATGATTGATAGGAGGAACTCGAGGAGCCCTGTCCTGTTCAACTCTTCCTTACAGCTGGAACCATCAGAGTGCATCATGGAAGAATCTGTGAGGTCAGGATCATCCAACAGTTAGTACCCTTTGGGTTACAAGTGACAGAACAACAAACCTCAGCTGCTTGAGTGAAAGGGGATTAATTGGCTCAGATCATTGGGACGTCTAGGGGAAGGACTTCCTTCAGGTAGATGGTTTTAGGGCTCAAATGAATTTTTTTTAGACAGTCTCACTTTGTATCATCCAGGCTGAGTGCCATGGTGTAATCACAGCTTACTGCACTCACTGCTGAGGCTCAAATGATCCTCCCATCTCAGCCTCCTGAGTAGCTGGGACTACAGTCACATGCTACCAGTTAACTTTTTATTTTTTGTAGAGACAGGGTCTCCCTATGTTGCTTAGGTTGGTCTCAAACTCCTGGCTTCAAGCGATCCACCGATCTCAGCCTCCCGAAGTGCTGGCATTACAGGCGTGAGCCACCACCACTGGCCCAAATAAATTCTTTGGGCTTGCTTTTTCTTAGGGTCTCAGCTCTGCCTTCTGCTATGTGGCTGTGGTCTCAGGATTCTAGAGGAGGTAGGATGGCTTCACTGAGAAGATCAAATCCTCCCAGCATCAAGTTTAGTGGGAAGGAGCTAGAGCCCTTTCACACCACTTCTGCAGAGGTGCTGTGATGCTCTTTGATTGAACTAGCTAGCTTTTGTCACATGCCCGTGTGTGAGCCAGTCCTTGTACCCACGTGGATGCAGAACTCTGATAGATTAGGACTGGATATAGTCCCACTCAGACCTTCTGGGTTGAGACCTGGGGAGGAGTGCACCCCAGATTGCACACTGGGGCTGTTACTAGAAGGGAGAATGGATGGTGGGGGTCAGACAACTACCTGTCCACTCCAGCATCAGAGCAAGAGTCAGAGAACCAGGAGGGGTTGGCTAACATAGCTGAGGAGACACATTTATTGTTGCCGAGGAGATAATGTGCTGTAAATGGAATAAAGGAGCCTCTGGAACCAGCTAAGCTTCCTTTCTTAGTTTAAGGGCATCTGATAGATTTAGTTTCTGGTTCTTTTGGAGGGGTTGACAGGAGGGGGTTGTCTTTTTTTCTTGTATGTTCCTTTAAGGCCAGTCACTGAATCTCTTTTAGCTCCTTCATCTGGAACATAGTGGGTGTCTCTTTGTACAGAGGAGATAGTAGCTTCATTCTGTTTAGTTAACAGTGAGTGGAGCCCACTGCGGGCCAGGTGCTCAACCCAGAGAGAGCCACAGGTGAGGTAGCAGATAAGTCCCTGGCAACACTGTGAACGGGGCTCTGTAGCCCCACAGAGGACAGAGGGAGCCCCTCTGTCTCCAGAGAGGGACCGTGAGGAAGGGCTTCCTGGAGGAAGGACACTGAGCTGAGCCTGGAAGGATGAACAAAGTTCCTCACATGGAGGAAATGGGAAGGAGTCCGCGGCCAGAGAGCTGCACGTGTACTGAAAGGCACCATACTTGGTGGTTTGGGGAGTCTGGGAGCAGTTCCTGTGGCTGACTGGGATGCACCCAGGACACTGATTCCAGTGCTCACTTGGTGTCAGTGTGGAGGAGACTGGAGTGACAGGCTAGGGACTGGGGTACCAGGCAGATGCTGTGTTAGAGGTTCAGGCAGGAGCCTGATGAAAGCTTAGCAAGCCCATATGTTCTAGAACCTGCCATTTAAAACAATCTATACTCTCATCGTTCCCTTAAAAAAAAGAGGTTAGGCTAGAGTTGTGGGTTCCTTAAAGAGAGCCTTAATACAGAGAAAAATGTGGGTTCTGCAGACACAAAAGAGAGTATGCTGTGTCATTCCATTGATACAAAACTCTGGAAAACGCATACAACTCTAGTGACAGAAGGCAGACCAGCAGCTGCCTAGGGTTGGGGACGTCGAGAGGGCGGGAGGGAGGGTTTTCAAAAGGCGGTAACTTTTGGGGATGATGGATATGTTCACTGTCTTGATTATGGTGCTGGTTTCTCTGGTGTGTACCTGTGGCTGCTCTTACCAAATTATATACTTTATAAAGTTGGCTATATGTCAACTATACCTCAGTACAGCTTTTTTTTTTTTTTGAAAAAGACTCTGGGGCCAGACTGTCAGAGATCAAATTCAAGCTCCACCTTTATCAGCTGTGTGATCTTGGGCAGGTTACCAGACCTCTCTGTGACTGGTTTTCTTATGTGTGCATTAATTACATGTAAATAGAGACAGACAAGTGCTCATTGTGATTTTTTTTTTTTTTTTGAGACGGAATCTTGCTGCGTTGCCCAGGCTGAAGTGCAGTGTTTTGATCTCAGCTCACTGCCATCTCCACTTCTGGGGTGGAGCGATTCTCCTGCCTCAGCCTCCGGAGTAGCTGGGATTACAGGAGTGCACCACCAAGCCTGGCTAATTTTGTATTTTTAGTAGGGACAGGATTTCACCATGTTGGCCAGGCTGGTCTTGAACTCCTGACCTTAAGTGATCTGCCCACCTAACAGGTGTGAGCCACCTTGCCCAGCCCATTGTGATTCTTATAACTCATAGTAAAATGAAGTCATGTGCCTAGGCTCTGGGTGCATCATGGTGACTCTGTCCAGCGTCTTTGTGCAGAGCCCCCTAGATTCATGCTTCTCAAACTTTAAAAAGTGCATGCAAATCTCCTGTCATCCTTGTTAAAATGCGGGTTTTGTCTACTGGGCCTGGAGTGGGGCCTGAGACTGTGTTTCTGACGAGCTCCCGGTGCTGTGGGTTTTGCTGGTTCAGTAGTATACTTTGAGTTTTGAGGCTCAGGCCTGTGGGCATTCTCCCCACTGTGGCCTGTGCCCTCGCCAGCTATGGCTAATGTCAGAGCTGGTTTCCTAGTGATTGCCCCTCAGGGTCTTCCTGCTTATCTCCCCTACCCTGCCTGTGAGGGACACCTACTCACACAACACCTGAAGTTGAGTTCCAGAAAGAAGATGCCAGGGAAGAGACTACATTTCCCTCCACACTCACTCTTGGTCCTTGCAGGCCTGCTCTGGGCTGGGGCTTCTGCAGAACTAAACACCCAGCCCAGCCCAAGGTGCAGGCTCCATGGGATTGGACAGGAGAGGCACCGGGCCTCTGCACCAACCATGCTTGCTTCCTGGAGTGCTGGGACCTGGGGGCCAGAGCTGAGTCTAGAACTTGGCTTGATGCCCTAGAAGTGATGCTCCTTGTTTTCCAGGGACAGAGGGTCTCACAGATGGCCCCGCTGCCAGGGGCAGAACTGGTTCAGAAGCCACTGCAGCTCTACCGATATTTGCTGTGCTGTTGCCGGCAGCTGCCAACCAAGGGCATCCAGCAGCATTACAAGCATGCCATCAGGCAGGTGTGAGCTGGGTCCACCGGGTCTGGGGGCTGCCTCTGATGGCAGGCTTGGGGACGTGGGTCAGAGGCCAGGGCACAGGGCTAATCTCTCCGATGGTGGTGAGGTGGCAATGTGGTAAAAGCCACTGGAAACCAATGCTGGGCTGCCCAGTTCCTCTCCGTCCAGGAAACAGAGGGTGCATCACTCAGCACACCAGCTGTGCTAGGGCATGCATGAGGCAGCTAAGCGGGTAGTTACAATAGACTGTGGGGCACGACATCATCTCACAGGCATCCCTGCCAACAGCGCACAACTTGAATTTAATCCTGAGAAAACATCAGGTAAACCCCGATCAAGAGGCCATCCACCACATAATTAATTGACCTGTCCTCATCAAAAATGTCAGTGTCGTGAAACACAAAGACAGGCAGAGTGTTCTGGATTAGAGGACTCAAGAGACATGGCGACTAAATGTAATGCATGATTCCAGATTGGATCCTAGATCTGAAAAAAAATAGCTGTAAAGAATATTACAGATTATGGGCGTGGTGGCTCATGCCTGTAATCCCAGCACTTTGGGAGGCTGAGTCAGGCAGATTGTTTGAGCTCAGGAGTTCAAGACCAACCTGGGCAACATAGTAAGACCTTGTTTCTACCAAAAAAAAAAAATAATAATAATAATTAACAAATGAGATAGGAGGATTGCCCAGGAGGTCAAGACTGCAATGAACTGTGACTGTGCCACTGCATTCTCACCTGGGTGACAGGTGAGATCCTGCCTCAAAAAAAAAAAAAACGACTAGTACTGCGACAGTGCATGAAATTGGAATATGGGTGATAGATTATAGTGTATCAATATTAAGTCTTCTGAATTTAATTGTTGTGGTCATGTCAGAGAACACCCTTGTCATTAGGATATACACATAGGGATGTTTAGGGGTAAGGGCAGCATGTCTGCACTTACTCTTAAATGCTTTTGAAAAAATGTATACATAGTCATAGAACAATAAAGCGAGCGTAGCAAAATGTTAACAATCGGTGATTCTGGTAGGAATTCTTTGTATATTACCACAACCTCTGTAAGTGAGATATCATTTCCAAATAGAAAGTTAGCTAAAATTCATACAAATATAATATGGAAAGTAAAAAAAAAAAAAAAAAAAAATGGAGGTAGCGGTGGCCACAGAGGGCTGTGGAAGCATGGAGAAGGGGGCAGTCAGCTGTCTAGGGAGTCGGGGAGGGCATCCCAGAGGTGGATGCTGAGGGCACTCCTAAAGAGAAGCAGGAGGATGTGTGGGGTTGGGAGTGATGGGAGGGAGGTGCCAGTTCTTTTTTTTTTTTTTTTTGTGACGAGTACAGTGGTGCGATCTGGACTCACCACAACCTCTACCTCCCAGGTTCAAGCGATTCTCCTGCCTCAGCTTCCGGAGTAGCTGGGATTACAGGCATGCACCACCACGCTTGGCTAATTTTGTCTTTTTAGTAGAGGCAGGGTTTCTCTGATGTTGGTCAGGCTGGTCTGGAACTTGTGACCTCAGGTGGCCCAGCACTTTGGGAGGCCTGCCTCAGTCTCCCAAAGTACTGGGATGAGTCACCACACCCAGTGGTGAGCCATTGTGCCTGGTGCCAGTTCTTTTTGAAAGGCAAAACCTGAATCTTAGGTTGCTTCTCAAGGATGAACATCTGGTCAGAAGCAAACAGTGGCCCATGCTCTGCACCGGGCCTGGTGGATTTCCTGGCCACTTTCTACTGCCTCCCGTCCCTTCTCTGTGTGGCTATCTGGAGAAGCCCTACTTATTTCTTCCTGTTGGGAAGCCCAGGCAGAGATCTCACCCTGAGGAAAGCAGCTTCCTCTGAGGAAGAGAGAGGGAAGTTCCCTTTGGCCTTTACCGCCTGATAGCCTTTGGGCCCAGCTTGATTTTGGGGTACCTTGGGGGCCAGTTTTTGCACCTCCCCTGGTGGCAAGAGTACGTGCTTTGCAGTCACACAGACTGGCATTCAAATGCTATTGTTCAGCTGCAAGTGAGCATCTCTGAGCCTCTGTTTCCTCGTCTCTGCAGGGGACAATCATCACCGTCTATGGAGGATGAAGAGAGCTGCTGGGTGTGAAGTGCCCAGCAGTGTACCCGCCCATGACTGGTGCTCTGAAGCTGCTGGTCCTGGGAGTTTCTCCTGGTTATCTTTCTTTATGTTTAAACTTGCAGAGTTTTCGGGTTCATTCAGATGAAGACAACCCTGAGAGAATCCAGCAAATTATTAAAAGAGCCATTGAAGATGCTGACTGGATCATGAATAAAGTAGGTGCTTAGCCCCCTGGCTCTGCCTGCGAGCTGGGGTGATGCTGGCTGTGATCCCCCTGACCACTAGAGGCCACTCCTGCCCCACAGTGGAGAATGGTCCCTGTGGAGGAGGCCACAATCCAGCTGCTTCCCTCCCCCAGAAGCTGAAAGGTGATGGCAGATCCCTTCTGGTTGCATTTATATTTTGCAAGTGGGGAAGGGCTGTCACTCTTCATCCTTAAAGGCAAATTTTTGCCCAACAGTGCTGATCAAGCTGAGAAGGAGCAGCAGGAAGAAGGAAGAGAGAACAGTCTTCCAGGAAGCCATAGTGCCAGAGCCGGCAATGGCATTGAGATGCCGCAGAGAGGAAAGCTGTCCTGGGGAGGGACTCCCTGTCTCCGGGGGGTATTCACACTGGGGCAGAATTATGGAGGAGACATTCAGTATGTTTTGGTGGAGGAAGGGATTGAGTCAGGAATGTAGACTGGCGTCTTGGCCCTTCGACTCTGATATTAGAAGGACCTAGAGAGTTGGAGTGTGCCCCTACCTCCCTGTCCTTCTAACTCACACTGTCCAGGTATGGGCCCAGGGTCCATTTTTTAAAACCCAGTAATTGTACCAGCTGGCTTCCAAGGGTCCTCCTCCACCTGAAATTTTTTTTAATCCCCTAAAACAAGACTCAGAGAGGACAGGTGCCCAGTTTTCTTATTATCCTCCCTCCCCAGCCCCATCAGCTTCCTTTTTCATTAAAGAAGAAAGGGAGTCCAGGCATGAAGTAGAGATTTGGCTGCCCAATGCCTCCTGCCTGGGCTCCCCACCTCCCAGAAGCCCCTATAGGAGGCAGAGGAGGCCCAGATCACGGGGGCTTGAGATTTCCCCAGAGTCCTCCTGCACCTGTGGGCTTCCCTCCTTCACTTCGAATCTCTCTGTCTTGCAGTATAAAAAGCAAAACTGAGAGCCCTGAGAGTGACCTTCCTAGCCTCTGGATGTTGAGAGGCCCCTCTTCTGGAGCTCAGAAGCAGCAGCGGGTTTGCAAGATCCATTGGCTGAAAGAGCCAGAAATCAGGGGAGGAGAAGGTGACCTCACTTCTCCAGAGGCTCCTCTTGCCACAGCTATGTTGCCAGCATCCTTTATGTTTGCACTTCCAGCCGCTCACCATGTGAAATTTGAGGAGAATATGGTATTTTTTTGTTTATTTTCTGTCTTTTTTATTTTTGTGTTTTTGTTCTTTTACTTTTCTCTGAAAGTGATCCATTTATTCTGGAGGTCTTTTTATCATTCTCTGAGTCCTAGAGCAGATGTCCCCTCAGGGAGCAGCCTGTACAGAAGAAAGCACATGGGTTTTAGAAGCAGACAGCTCTGGATTTGAATCCCAGATTCAGTAAGACGAAGGTGAAGTGCCTCACACACGATGCACGTGTGCCAGTGCCTGAAGGGCTCCCTCCGAGGAAGCCGTCCTGCCCCGCCCCTCCTCTGCTCCCGCAGCGCCCTGCACAGCTCTGCGCCAGCCCACTCAGTGTCAGATCTCAGTTATTTGTTTGCCAGCTTGCCTGTCCCTTCTTGTAGCCCTGAGCCCTCACAGTTGTCACGCACCCAGCAGTCTGCCAAGGAGCTGCTCTTCCTGACCACTGTTTCTCCATGCCCAGGGAAGTCGAAGCCCTGGGCCTTGCCTCCAGGGAGCTGACAGCATCCTTAAGTGGTGAAGTCACACCACATGAACCAAGAAGGGACGCCAGCGCAGCTGCGGTGAACTCAGGCCTGTCTAGGCCTCTGTGCACCTGCAATTTGTTTTGACTGCCCTTCCCTGCTTTGCTACCGTCATGGAAGGATGGAAGGGAGCAGGAGAGGCTGGGTGGGCTCAGGGAGAATGGCCGGAGTGGCCAGAAGATGCAGAGAAACCCCATTGGGATTTGAGTATTCCCCAAGGGCATTCAGCCACAGGGAACAATTAGTGTGTGTTTGTGTCCTTGTAATTATGTGACTTAAAGTGACTCAGAGATATCTTTATGTGCATGGGTACTCCGCTGACAATGAAGTAAATATATCAATTTGTGTAAGCTTGTGTGTCTTCTCAACTGATAAGCCTTACATTCCCTAAGCATACGTTGTCCGCCCCTGCCGAGTGTCATCCACTGTTGAGAACACAGAGTTGGACATGAACCTGTCCAAAAGGGGTCATTCTTCAGAGAAGGTGACTGGGACTGGCCCCGCTGCTCGACAACAGTTGATGAGGCCAGATTTGCCCCACCAGGCTATGGGCAAGCTGAGGGGTTTCAGGCTAGGCCCAAAGCTGAGCCAGTCCCCTGTCCCCACCCCTGCTGTTGAGCTGGGGGCCTCACCTCAGGTGACAGGGCTGTATTGTCACAGGAGTGGGGGTGGCCGTATCCCAGATGTTTCCTCAGCAGGAGAGAAATGAATGAAGGCTGACAAGGGTTCAGGATAGAGTTAGTGTCACTTGCTCTTGACCAGCTCCTGGAGTGGTTCTGTGACTTTTGGTTCCTGAGGTGCTTGGTCCAGCCGTGCTGACTCGCCACATGTCAGATAGTGGGTGTCCAGCTCCAGCGTGAGGCTGGCCCGTGAGGGAGCCAGCAAGGGGTAGGGTGGGTGAACAGTGTGCTGGCTGCTCTTCCCCAGCCCCTGTGCTGCCACAGAGGGTAGTGCGCCCGGTCATGCAGGGGCCCACAGTAGGGGAGGCAGGAGCACGTGGCACCATGCACACGGGCACTGTTGAAGCCTGGGAGAGCCTCCCGTCCTCAGCATCAGCCTTGCCTTCCACCCTGCCCTCCGACTTCCACCACTTTGAGCCCTGCATGGACCATGGGGTTGGGTCCTTCGTCTCTATTCTCAACTCTCAAATGCATAAAGTTGAGGGTTTACAGAATAGCCTCCAAGCAAATGGAAGAAGATGAAGATTTGACCCAGAGTCAACCAGTGTGGCCTGCTGGAAGGGGCTCTGGAGCTACACACACCTGAATTTGAGTCCCAGTCTGTCACTTAGAGGTGGTGTGATTTGAGGCAGGTTTGTTAACTTGTCAAGCTCAGTTTTTTCACTGTGACAGGTTGCACATCCAGGGGCTGGGGAGATTAAGGCAGTGCACACATATGGGCTGTCAGCCACGTGGGCTCCATCTCTTGTCTCTAGTGTACCTGGTGACGACACTTCTCTTTAGGTGGGTCCCTGCGGCTCTCCCTGGTGTCCACTGTACAGGCACAATGCCAGCAGGAAAGGATCCGACATGTGTTGTCCACACTTTGACTGATACTTCTTTAGACTCACATTGCCTTTCTGGGGTGCATTTGCATTATAAAGTTGCTGGTTTTATTGGCATAGTGAAAGGCAGATGTTAAAGCCCTCAAGGGCCTCCTTCGCAAGACCCTGGGTGTCTGTCTGAGGCTGACTCTGAGGCAGTGGTAGTCTTGAGTCCTGCACCAGCACATGCACCCTGGGCAGAGCCTGTCCTGCCCTACACAGTTCCTTTTTTCACCCCATGCCCACCCGCTCTTCATTGAACATTTACTGCACAGTCCTTCTTCCATGCAGGAAGGGACTCACAGTGTAAGGGAAAGACAGATGTGGGTTGCCTGGTAGTTGAGCAATTGTGGCTCATAGGACGTGATCATAACATAGATTTATCTTTTTGTCTCACAATTCCTTTATATTTTTTTCTGGAGGTTTCTATTCTCCCTGTCCCTGGATGAAAACTGAGACAAAGCCTCAAAAATTTCTGGCCAGACTTAAATTTTAAAAACCCAAAGTTATGGCTACTTTTTTTTCTTTTTTCTTTAGAGATTGCTCTGCATGATTTGGTTCCTGTGGCGTATTCCAGCCTCACCTCCTCCACCTCCACCCCTGTTCTCTCCACCCACCACGATGTCTCAACCACACCAAGCAGCATGGGAGTCCCTGAACAAGTGGTACTACTTCTGGCCTTTGCTTAAACTGCTCCTTGGCCTGGAATGCCCCTTCCCCAAGCTAGCAAAGATGCCTCTGTCTCCTTCTCTGACAGAGGTTTCCTATCTGCAGCAGATTACAACTGGAAAAAGGGAGACGCCTGAACCTTAAGTTTTGAAATTTTA
This sequence comes from Cheracebus regulus, assembly GCA_963574635.1. Taxonomy (NCBI): domain Eukaryota; kingdom Metazoa; phylum Chordata; class Mammalia; order Primates; family Pitheciidae; genus Cheracebus; species Cheracebus regulus. The sequence goes on from CAUYQU010030549.1 coordinate 55,850, forward strand.
TCTTCCTGTGACTGGACATTTCACTTAATGCATTGAAACTGTTTGTGACTTAAAAGTAGCCATAGCTGCCGGGCACGGTGGTGCATGCCTGTAGTCCCAGCTACTCAGGAGGCTGAGGTGGGAGGATCACTTGAGCCCAGGAGTTCTGGGCTGTAGTACGCTATGCCGATCGGGTGTCCGCACTAAGTTTGGCATCAATATGGTGACCTCCCGGGAGCTGGGGACTATCAGATTGCCTAAGGAGGGGTGAACCAGCCCAGGTCGGAAACGGAGCTGGTCAAAACTCCCATGCTGATCAGTAGTGGGGTCACGCCTGTGAATAACCTCTGCACTCCAGCCTGGGCAACATAGCCTTGCTAAGGAGTTTGGACCTTGCAGGCCTTGCTGAGGAGTTTGGACTTTCTCCAAAGGGGTGGTTTTATAATAATCTCTTTATGAAGTTGTCTCCTCCACCAAAGAGCGAAGCCCTTGAGGTCAGGACCAGGTACTGGTTGTTGCAGAACCCTCCGGGCCAGTCATGTGTCTGCTGCCCGAGCTGTGAGCTCTTAAGTGTTGGCTGAATGAAAGAATGATGATCGCAGGCAAACTGTGACGTCTCTCTCTCGTTCGTTTGTTTCTCACTGCTTTCTAGTAATGGGAAAGGCTGGGATATGTGAATATTTCTTGGCTAAGTCTTCTTCTTTACCACCAGTGCTTGGGAGATGCTTTAGAGCCCTCTGCATGATTGGCAGGCTTTTCCTCCAGGAATTTTGTCTTGATGCAGAGAGAGGATTTCCCCCAAAGTAAAGGTTACCAAGTGCTGAAACCCAAACTTCCTCCCGACCTCTTGAAATGAACCTGTCCATTTTGCCTCCCTAGCAGGTGGGGATTAACTTGAGCATCCAAAACAAATACCCTTTGTACAATGACAGGGAGAACCATGGCTGTGGCCCATTTGACATGAGGGAGTAAACTCATTCACTTGGGGTGAGTAACTAGTTAAAGAAGATCAGAGGCTTTAGAACAGTGCCTTAAGGGGTTAAGAGCACCCTATAGAGCAGGCAGGCACAAGGTTACCCCAGAAGGGCACATGGTTTCAACAAGGGATCAAAGAAGCAGGGTGCAGGGTTGGAGCCGGTTAAAGGAATGTGCTTATGAACTCCTTAGAGGCCGCAAGATCACCTTTGAGCCTCTCTGAACAAATGAAAAGATATTTCTTAGTGGAACAGCTTCAAATCTTTCCTTTAAAGATCTGATGAGCAAAGGAGGAGGAACACTTACTGAGCGTCTACTGCATCCCTGGACTGAGCAGGCGATGAGGACATGAAGGAAGAATCAGTCCATAGACAGGGAGCTCCACGGGAAGGACTTGGTTTAATTCACCACTCTCATCCTGCCAGCACCCAGCGCAGTGCCTGGCACATGGTAGCAGCTTTGCAAGCTTTTATTAAATGAATACATCACAGTCCTTGCCTCCAGAATTTACTGTCCAGTGGTAGACAGACCTTTAATCCCATAAATGCTGTGTGGTCTGGGAAGTTCCTGGCTCTGTATGGAGTGCAGTGGGGCGCCAAAGGAAGGGCATGCTGCTCATTTCCTCTGCAGTTGTGCCATTCATTCATTTACCCATTCATACATTTTTTTTTTTTTTTTTTTGAGACAGAGTTTTGCTCTATCACCAGGTTGGAGTGCAGTGGCATGAACTCAGCTCACTGCAGCCTCCACCTACCAGGTTCAAGTGATTCTCCTGCTTCAGCCTTCCGAGTCTTTAATTCGACAAGCATTGAGCACCTCCTATTTGTGGGATTCATTGGCCAGGTGGTGGCTACTATGAGTGGGGGTGGCTGTGCATTCTCAGCAGGTCTGAAATGACAGCACTGATAGTGCCAGGTAATACCTTGTACCCAGGGCAGAGTTCAGCCCTGGGTACAAGGTATTACCTTTGCATTGGCAAATCAGAGATGAGTTACTTGTCTGCTGACACATGATTCCTGATAGAATGGGCTTGGAGTAGCAGTCAGGTTGAAAGGGGAGCAGCAGGTTCATTTGGGCAGCACTCATGTTGCTTTTTGGGGTAGCACTCATTTTTTTTAAATTTATTTTTATTTTTATTTTTATTGTTGAGATAGTGTCTTGCTCTGTAGTCCAAGCTAGAGTGCAGTGGCCTGATGTCGGCTCACTGTAACCTCCACCTTGTGGGTTCAGGTGATTCTCCTGCCTCAGCTTCCCTAGTAATAGTGGGACTACAGATGTGTGCCACCATGCCCAGCTAATTTTTATATTTGTAGTAGAGATGGGGTTTCGCTGTGTTGGCCAGGTTGGTCTTGAACTCCTGGCCTCAAGTGATCAGCCCAGCTTGGTCTCCCAAAGTGCTGAGATCACAGGCATGAGCCACCGTGCCTGGCCTCATATATATATATATTTTTAATTTTTAATTTTTTGAGATGGAGTTTTTCTCTTGTTGCCCAGGCTGGAGTGCAATGGTGCTATCTTGGCTCACTGCAACCTCTGCCTCCCGGGTTCAAGTGATACTCCTGCCTCAGCCTCCCGAGTAGCTGGGTTTACAGGCATGTGCCACCACGACTGGCTAATTTTTTGTATTTTTAGTAGAGATGGGATTTCTCTATGTTGGTCAGGCTGGTCTTGAACTTCTGACTTCAGGTGATCTGCCCGCCTCAGCCTCCCAAAGTGCTGGGATTACAGGCATGAGCCACTGCGCCCGGCCTCCTATTGCTTTTTATGGACTGCATATTTATATGAAGTTGCTTTGTAGTGGCCTGATGGAATTATGGGTGGCTGAAACCCCTTGCACAACTACTGTGGATGAAGCCAAGGAAAAGGTTGAGGGGAAAGGTTCTGGCTCTGGGAAGCAGAAGGCAGAAATACAGCTGCAGAAAGTTGTGTGTCTGCATCAAAATAATCAATCACCCAGCTGTGTCATCCAGCCTGAGTCAGACCCCAGAGGGCTTCATAGAGAGTAGATGATGCCGCTCTCAGTGGTGGAAACTACTGGGAACGACCAGGTCTGATGGATCTTGTGGGGCAAGCCCTCAAGTGCTCATCAGCTAAATTAGAAGTTATGGAATGAACAGTTGTAAGCAGAGAGAGGGACCGGGTAGGTCCCTGTTGACTGGAAATGAGTTGAACCTTGGGCCCTGGAAGACAGAAACCATCACTGTGAAAAGATGGGTGAGCTGTTGTTCCCTTTACTTTCCCTGTGCATCGTTTCAGGTTTGTTTGGGTTGGTGAAGACATTCTCAGCAGTCCTCAAATGGCAGCATGGACAGTGCCAAGCAATATCTTTATGCACTCTACCCAGATGACCATGGCAAAGCCCCAGACTACCTAGAATTCCAAGAGGGGCAAATTGATATGGGCTGGAGTGGTCAGAGAAAGTTTCAAGCAGACCCCGGAACTTGAGCTATACCTTGAAAGGCAGACAGGATTGAGGCTGTCAGAGGGAGGAGAAGGCATTTCAGATGGTGGGGGCAGCTAGAGGTATAAATAAATGTGGGCCTGGGAGGAGACTCAGACTAGACTCAGACTAGATGGCAGGGTGCTCACAGGAGATAGTGAGAGATAACCAACTCGGTCTCAGTCCGCTGAGTCTAGACTACACACATAGCACCTTGCCAGCTGTATTAGTCTGTTCTCCTGTTGCTAATAAAAGCATATCCAACACTGGGTAATTTATAAAGAAAAAGACATTTAATGGACTCACAGTTCCTTGTGGCTGGGGACATCTCATAATCAAAGCGGAAGGCAAAAGGCATGTCTTACATGGCAGCAGACAAGAGAAAGTGAGAGCCAAGTGAAAGGGGAAACCCCTTATAAATCATCAGATCAACCGGGTGCATTGGCTCACGCCTGTAATTCCAGCACTTTGGGAGACCAAGGTGGGTGGATCACAAGGTCAGGAGATCGAGACCATCCTGGCCAACATAGTGAAACCCTATCTCTACCAAAATACAAAAAACTGGACTGGTGCGGTGGCTCACGCCTGTAATCCCAGGACTTTGGGAGGCCAAGGTGGGTGGATCACAAGGTCAGGAGATCGAGACCATCCTGGCTAACACAGTGAAACCCCGTCTGTACTAAAAATGCAAAACATTAGCCAGGTGTGGTGGCATGCACCTGTAATCCCAGCTACATGGGAGGCTGAGGCAGGAGAATTGCTTGAACCTGGGAGGAGGAGGTTGCAGTGAGCTGAGATTGTGCCACTGCACTTCAGTCTCAGATCATGACAGAGCGAGACTCCATCTCAAAAAAAAAAAAAAAAAAAAAAAAAAAAAACTTGTCGGGCATTGTGGTGCACACCTGTAGTCCCAGCTACTTGGGAGGCTGAGGCAGGAGAATTGCTTGAACCCAAGAAGCGGAGGTTGCAGTGAGCTGAGATTGTGCCACATACACACAAAAAAAATCAGCAGATCTTGTGAGACTCATTCATTACCACAAGAACAGTATGGGGTAAAACACCCCCATGATTCAATTATCTCCCAGCAAGTCCCTCCCACAACACGTGGGAATTATGGGAGCTACAATTCAAGATGAGATTTGGGTGGGGACACAGCCAAACCCTATCACTGACCAACTTACTGCAAGTCTGTCCTTCCTCGATTACCCACATCCATCACTCATTGTCAGAAAGTTCTTTGCTGTGTCTAATCCAAGTCTGCATGGCTAAGATAAAGTTATTTTTCCCAGTTTTGTCTTCAGGTGAGGTGAAAGACACAGTTTATGGAAAGCCCCACCCAGCAAGAAAATATACTGATTTTGACTCCAAATGTCCCCAAGGAAAGCTTCTGGCATCTAGAATGGCCCCAGTGGCTGCAGCAGCCTGATCCTGCCTCCAGGAGGAACTCTGGTGGCTTTGGGGATCTTGGGTATTTCCTTTTGTCTTGTCAACTGGTAAAAGGACTTGAGTTTCCCCCTCCAGCTCATAGGAGAGGTGAGAAGAAAAGAAAAAAAAAGAATTCTCCTTTGTTTTTGCAGTGGAAATTATTTGCCTATACCAATAGTACATTGAGATGCAATATTTAAAAGAAAAATGGCAGATTCTTCAGAGCTAAATATTTATTGTTGACTCAAACATGGGTCCTTCTGATTATATTAAAGTTGTCCTGGAAGCAAGAGAAGGGACCCTGGCATCAGACAGACCTGGACTCGTGTCCTGACCTGGGCACTAGTGAGCTGTGAGATTTTAGGCAAGTGAGTATACTTGTCTGAGCTTCAGTCTCCCCATCAGTACAATGGGGAGTTTCGGGAGGGCAGTCATCCTTCCTCCATAGAGTTCTTATACAGATGACCACTTTATAGCACAAACAGAGCATGCAGGTTGAAGATTCCCATCCCTCACTTGTTCTTACTCTTTTCGGTTGCTTCGTCCTTTACTTGGTCCCTCCTGGACTCTCTCTCCCGGCCTGTGCATCAGACCTCCTAGAGGGGACTCCAAGGCAGAGCTCACAGCAGCCTCCCTTCATCGGCACCTGGAGCCTTTCTGTCCCTGCCAGGGGGACAGGGAACTCCTTCTGGAGGTGAGCCCCTGGCCTCTCTTTCATCCTTCTTCATCAAGCCAGGGTGATGAAATTGAGTGGCCTTCACTGTCAAGTGCGCTTTTTACTGAAATTTAATCAGAACTCACAGACCAACTCTTTGGTCATTGCAGTTGAGAAGCTCAAGACATTCCAGCCTTACTTGCTTTGTTCTGCTTTTCCTGATATTGCAGATACTTTTGGATGCTTATTTTTATTCAAGAAGGCACTGAGTATCAGACTTTTTAATGAGAGTTCCCTGTGGAGAGATGATTACATCTCCAGAGGCCAGTTACTGCTTTAGAGACCCACAGCGCAGCTTTTCAGCAAGGAGCCTAATTAAACAAGTTTGGCAAAGTCCCCGAACTGTGTTTCTGTGTGGTCCTGAGATAGCCTGATTTCAAGCTAAAAGAGGAGGTCCTTTCCTGGAAATGATGTAATTGACTAAAACAAAGAGTTTTATCCAACCTCCCTTTCCAAAGGCCCCTCTGTTGGTGGATTCCCTTTGGGGGCTGCATCAGGAATCAGAGAGTGGGGTAGGGGTCAGGACTCCCTAAATCCTTTCTGTCTGAATAGCAGAGGGGAGTCTTGGCTGAAAGCCATTTAAAAAATAAATTAATTTTCTAATTCATTAGTTCATTTAATCCTGAATTCCTATCATGTAAATTTATTTTGTCATAGAATAGGTAAGATATTTGCCTGGTTCAGAATTCAGTAAAAGGATCTCCTAACCCAGTCCCCAGCTGTCTGCTTTCCCTCCCAGGAAGGAGGTAACACACTAGTTTCTGATGCCTCCTTTAGAGATACGCTATGTACAGAAAAACTGCACATCTTTTCTTCTGGTGCTCTCTTTTTTGATCTTTAAAAACTTAATATATCATGGAGTTCTTTTCAGAACAATGCATATGAGTCTTCATTTTTTATGGTTCATGTTATTAGTCCGCTGCATAGAGATATCACAACTTTTCCAGTAATCTCCTATTGAGGGACAGCTGGTTTATTTACATTCTTCTACTATTATAAGAAACACAGCAGTGAATAACCCATACAAATGTCTTCATACATGGGAAAATATCTCTAGGATAAGTTCTTACAAGCAGAATTGCTGAGCGAAAATGTACACACATTTGTAATTTTGAAAGAGGTGCTGAAATGGCCCTACAGAGAAAATTGGACCATTTTATACTGCCACTAACACCTGACAGTGTTTTAAATATGCAAGTGTTTTATTTATTTAGTTAGTTAGTTTTGAGTCAGGGTCTCACCCTGTTGCCCAGGCTGGAGTGCAGTGGCATGATCACACCTCACTGCAGTCTTGACCTCCTAAGGTCAAGTGAATCTCCTACCTCAGCCCTCCAAGTAGCTGAGACCACAGGTGTGCACCAGCATGTCTGGCTGTGCTTTTATGGCCATGACACGGAGCCTACCTATGGTAGGCGCACATGACGGAGCCCCCCGCATCACTCTCCTTCCACAGCTGTGTTATCTGCAACTGCTAACTTACTCTAGTCCTTGAAAGACACCCGGGGGGCTTTCCTTGATAAGAGGTATGCACATTTACTTTGAACATGATTATTTTCTCAGGATTACTTAATATTTTTATACATATGACCCTATGTTCCTCACAATGAGTGAATAGAAGTCTGTGTTCTATTGTTTTTCTTTTCTTCCTTCCTTCCTCCCTCCCTCGCTTTTTTCTTTCTTTCCTTTTTTTCCCTCCTTCCTTCTTTTTCTTTCTTTCTTTCTTCTTTCTTTCTTTCTTTTTCTTTCTCTTTCTTTCTCTTTTTCTTTCTCTCTCCCCTTCCTTCCTTCCTTCCTTCCTTCCTTCCTTCCTTCCTTCCTTCCTTCCTTCCTTCCTTTCGACAGGGTCTCACCCTGTCTCCCAGCTTGGAGTGCAGTGGCACGATCCCAGTTAACTGCAACCCCTGCCTCTCAGGCTCAAGTGATCCTCTCACCGCAGCCTCCCTAGTAGCTGGGACTACAGGTGTGCGCTACCATGCCAGGCTAATTTTTTGTATTTTTGGTAGAGACAGGATTTGCCATGTTGCCAAGCCTGGTCTTGAACTCCTGAGCTCAGATGATCCACCCACCCCAGCCTCCCAAAGTGCCGGGATTACAGGCATGAGCCACTGCGCTCGCCTCTATTGGTTTTCTTATTCTGAGTAAGAATACTACTTGCCTGAGATCTGCATTCGAATGATGTCTCCAGTGAATAACCTTGTGATCTTGCCAACTTTCCCGGCTTCTCAAGTTCCCTCCACTGCAGTGTTGCAGAGACCAGGAGGATAATGAACCACAGCAATAGTTCTCGAGCTTCGAGCTTTGGTGCACACACCATCACCTGGGGGGCTCATGGAAACAGACGGCTGGGTCCCAGCCCCAGGGTCTCTGATAGAGTCAGTGTGAGTGGAACCTGGTCATCTGCAAACCTAACAAGTTCCCACGTGATGCTGCTGGCCCAGGGGCAACACTCTGAGAGCCATTAAAACCATGTCTAGAAATAATAATTGCATAATTTTTTGTCTCTCCTATTGTCTTGACTGACAGGTTAAGAAAGGGAAACAGCATTTATTGAGTAGCAAAAATTAGGCAAGCCATCTCATTTTATTTAATACTTACCTTAAAGTACTTATTACTTTGTGGATGAGAACATTGAAACTAAAAAAAGTTAAATGACTTACCCAGAATTTTACAATGAGGAAATGGTGAATCTGGGATTCAAATACAAGTTTGTCCAACTCCGGAATCGAAATTCTATTTGTTACTCCTTACTGCTTGCCAACAATGTTTGGCCATGGTAATTACATAAGTTTAGGGGTTTAACTTTATTCTGCTTTCTTTCTTTCTTTCTTTCTTTTTTCTTTCTTTCTCCCTTTCTCTCTCCTTCCTTCCTTCCCTCCCTCCCTCCCTTCTTTCTTCCTTTCTTTTTCCTTCCTTCTTTCCTTCTTTCCTTCCTTCCTTCCTTCCTTCCTTCCTTTTTTTCTTTCTCTCTTTCTTTCTTTTCTTCCAAGTCTTGCTCTGTGGCCAGGCTGGAGTACAGTGGTACGATCTCGGCTCACTGCAACCTCCGTCTCCCGGGTTCAAGTGATTTTCCTACCTCCGCCTCTGGAGTAGCTGGGACTACAGGTGTGCACTACCATGCCCAGCTAATTTTTTTTTTTATTTTAGTAGAGATGGGGTTTCACCATGTTGGCCAGGATGGTCTCCATCTCCTGACCTCGTGATCCGCCCACCTTGGCCTCCCAAAATGCTAGGAGTATAGGTGTGAGCCACTGCACCCAGCCTACTTCTTTCTATATGATAGCTTATCTTCCACTTTGACTATCTTTCTATATTTTTTTCCAGGTATTCTGTTGTACAGAGTTCAGTCCAGTGATCTAAAACAAGTCATTTTGGCTCTTTGAACCTCATTTTCCTCATATGTAAACTGAGGAAGCATCCACCTTACAGTGCTGCAGTGAGAGTTACAGACAACACGTGTGAATCACCTGGCAACGTGCCTGGCCAGCGTGAGGCACATAACACTCGACAGCTGCTGTTATCCACTAGCCCCTTGCTCCCCTTCCTTAAATGCCATCCCTGATTTCCAAATGAATCAGATGGTGTGTTCTTCTCTTGTTCTGCCACATTAACCAGAACTTATTCTGACCATATGCTCAAATTGCCTCATCGACATGTCTCCTACTGGCACCTATTATATTGAAGAGCATTGTAAATATTAAAGAAGAGAACATGGGCCAGGCGCGGTGGCTCATACCTGTAATCCCAGCACTTTGGGAGACCAAGGTGGGTGGATCACCTGAGGTTGGGGTTAGAGACTGGTCTGACCAACATGGAGAAACCCTGTCTCTATTAAAAATACAAAATTAGCTGGGCGTGGTGGTGGGTGCCTGTAATCCCAGCTACTCGGGAGGCTGAGGCGAGAGAATCACTTGAACCCAGGAGGCAGAGGTTGCGATGAGCTGAGATCATGCCATTGCACTCCAGACTGGGCAACAAGAGTGAAACTCCGTCTCAAAAAAAAAAAAAAAAGAGAGAGAGAGAGAGAGAATATATAAGATGCAATGAATCAGCCAGTCAACAAGCAAATATTGAGCACCTTCTATGTGCCAGGCGTGGGGTTATAGTTGTGCAGCAGAAAGTCCTGTTACAGAACTGAAGTGAGGTCTGCTTACCTGGTGCAATAAACTCAAACATTCACACTGAGGCTTGCAGTGGAAGAAAAGAGGGTGTTAATTCTCAGGAAGCTAAGTAAGGAGAATCAGGCAGCTCATGCTTAAGACCTGACCTTTCTGATGGCTTGCAAGTAAGGGTGTTTAAGGATGAGGAGGCAGAGGTTACAGGCAAAATCATATATCAATACACATAGACTATACATTGGTTTGACCTAAAAAGGTGGTACATTTCAAATCAGGGGCTTACAGGTCATAGGTAGACGCAAAGATTTTCTGATTTGCAGTTGGTTACAGAAGCAAAGCTTTGTTGAAAAATTTGGGATCAGCAGAAAAGAATGTTAGCCTGGCTCTTCAGCATGGCTTCCTCCAGGCTTCTCAGGAAGAACTTTAGCACTAAGAATGGCAGTCAGAATTCAGTCCTCAATTCCCCCTTATCTGAGGTCTGTGCTCCAGTGGATCCATTTGGTGGGGGTTTCTGAAAAACAACTCAGGGACATATGTTAAGAAGTTATCTTTAGATTCTATAAGGAACATCTTGTGATTCTAACTTCCTTGGCCATGGTTTTAAGCTACTGTTACCTTCTTACTGATCAAGTTGCTCATTTACTTCTCAGAGCTAGCTAGGTGCCTGAAATTTCCCTTGAAGAAACTCAAGATTTTCCTTTATTTCTGTGCTTTGAGGGGTGGGAGGAGGGGGTCCTGCTCAGTCTCAATTCTTGCTGTCTTTTGTCACTTCTCAGTCCTGGGGCAGGTACAGAAACACAGAGTGCTATGGTTACTTCTTGCTGAATTGGAGCAAAGATTAGGGACCAGGAAATGAGGAGATAAATTTCTAGCACGGAGCTCAAGATATTCACAAGTCCCAGACATGGCACCATGGTGCTGAATTATTATATTAGTTGCTTTCATCACTGCTTTATTACAATATTTTAATTTGGTTATGATAGAAAGCATAAGCAACATTAGCAAGACTGACATGCCTAACTTTAGCAGTCCAGAAAACATGGACTGTATTTCATGAAGAATCCAAGAAAACAAAGAAGAAAACCAGTCCTCTGGGACAGTCGGGGAGACCTGTTGTAACCAAGTGTCTTGTTCTCTAATTCTTTCTAATGAGTTTCTACCTGCCCAGATTCATTTATATAAGTACAGAACATGGTATTTGCAATTATGCATACTTTTCTCTATTCAGCTAAGATGCAATCTAAGACTATCTTATTATCTAAGACAATCTGAGCCAATGAATTAATTCTTCCTGGCTAAGTGACTGTTGTATGCACTTTTAGCAGCAAGAATTTTGAAAGTGACGGACACATTTCTAATCGTATGCTCATGGGATGCCACTCCCTACCAAGGTAACAACATCTGCCCAAAGTAGTAGCCAGCTCCATCTTTTTGGAACCCAGATGAATATGGATTCCCAAAGTGAATATGTGGACTGTTTAGTTCCAATGAGTTGTTTAATTTGCTGGGAGCTAAGATACGCAACTCCCATGTGTTTAGAGAGCAGGCCTCTAAGGGAGACATATTTGAGGGTCTTACTCCCCTGAAGAGGCAAAATCAAAGAAGACTTTATAATAAGGCAATCAAAAGAGAGAACTACTAAAATAATAAAATTTTCTTATGTAATATTCTCGTGGTGGCGGGGAGGGCTCAGAGTATGACAATACAGTGAACTGTCGCACTGTTATTCCATTAACCGGGTCAGGTAACACATCTACAGGTTATCTGTCTTTGCCAGTGTTTGAGAAATTCCAATTATGTAATTGTCCTTTTAATTTAGGGGGCTCAAAGTCCATGAGGAAGCATAACAAAAGGCAATCGTGTTTATGGTTCAATGTGAGCACTTGAAGTAATTAAGACCCTAGAGCAGCACACACAGCCTGCTTAGCTAGTAGTTGATAGACAAAACAAAATAAATGATAACAAAGAATAGTTTCTGTCAGTATCTCTCTCTCTCTCTCTTTTTTTTTGCAAACAAAATATATGAAATAACAACTTTTTAAAAATGGTACTTTAGGTTCTGGGGTACCTGTGCAAATCATGCAGGATTGATGCATAGGTACACACATGGTAATGTCGTTTGCTGCCTCCACCCCACCATCACCTACATCTGGCATTTCCCCCCATGTTATCCCTCCCTGATCTCCCCACCACCCCCGCTGTCCCTCCCTTGGCCTCCCACAACAGACCCCAGTGTGTGATGCTCCCCTCCCTGTGTCCATATGTTCTCATTGTTCATCACCTGCCTATGAATGAGAATATGCAGTGTTTGATTTTCTGTTCTTGTGTCAGAATTCTTTGCTGAGAATTATGGTTTCAAGATTCATCCATGTCCCTACAAAGGACACAAACTGATCATTTTTTTATGGCTGCATAGTATTCCATGGTGTATGTGTGCCACATTTTCCTTGTCCATTCTATTGTTGATGGGCATTTGGGTTGGTTCCAGATTTTTGCTATTGTAAACTGTGCCGCTATGAACATACGTGTGCATGTGTCTTTATAATAGAAGGATTTATAATCCTTTGGGTATGTACCCAGTAATGGGATTGCTGGGTCAAATGGAATTTCTATTTCTAGGTCCTTGAGGAAGTGCCACACTGTCTTCCATAATGGTTGAACTAGTTTACACTCCCACCAACAGTGTAAAAGTGTTCCTGTTTCTCCACATCCTCTCCAGCATCTGTTGTCTCCAGATTTTTTAATGATCGCCATTCTAACTGGCATGAGATGATATCTCAATGTAGTTTTGATTTGCATTTCTCTAATGACCAGCGATGATGAGCATTTTTTCATATGTTTGTTGGCCTCATGTATGTCTTCTTTTGTAAAGTGTCTGTTCATATCCTTCACCCACTTTTGAATGGGCTTGTTTGTTTTTTTTCTTGTAAATCTGTTTTAGTTCTTTGTAAATTTTAGATATCAGCCCTTTGTCAGATGGGTAAACTGCAAAAAATTTTTTCCCATTCTGTTGGTTGCCAATTCACTCTAATGACTGTTTCTTTTGATATGCAGAAGCTGTGGAGTTTGACTAGGTCCCATTTGTCTCTTTTGGCTTTTGTTGCCAATGCTTTTGGCGTTTTGGTCATGAAGTCCTTGCCTACACCTATGTCCTGCATGGTTTTGCCTAGATTTTCTTCTAGGGTTTTTATGGTGTTAGGTCTTATGTTTAAGTCTTTAATCCATCTGGAGTTAAGTTTAGTGTAAGGTGTCAGGTAGGGGTCCAGCTTCTGTTTTCTGCACATGGCTAGCCAGTCTTCCCAACACCATTTATTAAACAGGGACTCCTTTCCCCATTGCTTGTTTTTGTCAGGTTTGTCAAAGATCGGATGGTTGTAGATATGTTGTGTTGCCTCCGAGGCCTCTGTTCTGTTCCACTGGATATCATCCAGGAAAACTTCCCCAACCTTGCAAGATAGAGGAGTTCTTGAGGCAACATTTACAATGACAACCCTTGGAGATATGGAGCAGAAGGGCTGAGAGCAGAATCGGGTCACGTGGCCTGATCTCGCCCACGCCCAAGGCCTGGGAGGCAGTTGAGGGATTAGAGGACCAGGTGTCACTGCTTCCCAGAAAACATAGCTGGAGTCCCAGGGAGATGCTCTTCTGGTGCCAAAGTCCTTTCTGGAAGGCCTGTACTGCTCTGAAACTGGGTGTTGGCGTGGGCCTGAGGACCAGACTTTTCTATTGGTGAGAAAGCTTCTGTTACTTCTGCACCAGTAAGTCCTGAGTAAGCTTCTGGAGCCTGGGAAACCCTGGCGCCTACTGAGCAACATGTCGGCATGCACCCTTGGGAACTTTATCTGGAAGCTGACGTCTCCTTTGCTCAAAGCTTGGCTTCTTTCCCCCTAGCATATAAAAAGTTTCCAGTCTGTGTCTCCCCTCCTCTGATGTTCTTGATTAATCACATTCTGAGGTAGAGCTTGGAGCCTGGCCTGAGCCATCAGTGAGCAGAGGCAGATATATTGGTCAGGACAATTACGGAGATGGGTCAGAGCATCAGCGGCTTTGGCCGCAAGTGCTGGCGATTAAGTTAGAATCCTTTGGACAAATGAATTAGTGTTGACTGGATGGGCTCACTCAGACAAAGGGAAATCAAAGCCAACTTTAATCAAGACCAAGCTGCATCTCCCAGCCAGGCAGCCATCGTCAGTGCCTAAGAATGTCTGTTCTGGGACGCTGGGGTCCAGTTTGCCTCATTAGACAGGATGCTGCACCTGCAATGGACAGGAATGTGGTCCAAATTTGGAGGCCTAAGAGGAGAAAACCTAGGCCAACTTCTGTTGCTTCCAGAAGATTCCAGTCTTGCAAAGTGAAACATGTCTCTCATTTGGGGTCAGATAACCACTGGACCCCAAGTTTATGAACACAGGTACTTTGCAGGAAGCCAGTGGCTGTCAACTTGGCTGTTCAGAGTTGAACTGTATGTGGGTTGACTGGCCTTTTAAGTTCTCTAGCATCACCAGAGACTGGTCGATTGGGCCTTGCCTTTAATCAACACCAAGTAAAGGAACCTTCCAGGTATGGGCTGGGGCTGTAGGATATTGACTTTCCCGCCATGTTCTCCTCCTCCTTGAGATGTCTGGGGAAGAGGGCTTGATCTGAGGTTTCCTGTGTGTTTCTTTGATGAAAGCACCCAGACTTTTGAAAATCAGTCAGTGATATTCCTTCTGATTGAGGAAATCAGGGAGAACAAACTGGTCCTTATCTTTAAGGAAAGGTTGGATTTAGGCCAACGTTTGTCACAGCTGACTGCAGCTTAGAATTGCATGGGGATCTATTCAGATATTTCTCATGTAAGTGTCTGGGGTGAGGCTCAGACATCCAATATTGTTTCTAAATATCTCTTTAGGTGACGTTAATTGGCCAGGGTCCAGATGCTTGGATTGCAGGTCCTCAACTGAAAAGAGAGATTGTATGTGCACGGGTCCTGTCTCTCTAATTAGAGGATAAACTCCTGGAGAGCAAGGATGGGGCCCTGTGTTTGGCGTTTTCTCCCATAGGGTTTCATAGAGTGCTGTAAGTCTTGGGCTCTCAATAAGCATTTAAATACAAATGCTTGGATGCATGAGCAAACAGCATTATTCTCGCAGAAGTTTCATCCACTTGAGGCAGTGACAGCTGTTTTCAATACCTTGCAATGCCGAGGCCCCTTTAAGGGTGTCTGGGCCAGCTGGCCCTGCCACAATTACCCTCAGCACCATTGTAACTGCTGAAGAAATGTCTAGACAGAAAAACCTTCCAGGCAATGAAAGGTAGAAGGTGTTTAGTGTGTGCATTTTTTTCTTTTTTGGCAAATCTCAGGTAAAGAAAACAGAGAAGCCTCATCATAGACAGATTATTTGCTTCTTGACTTGCTGGGGGGATTATCTCATTATCTGATTTTCCTTAGGGAAGTTAGACAATAGTATCCCTTGCCTAAAAACTTCTGGAAGGATCCTCTGCAATTGTCTCAATATACCATTATGATTCAAGTACCTGTAGGTCTGAGCACTTCATTGATACAGAAGGCTTATTAAGGAAATTAACAAAATCACCAGAAAATGGAGAGGTTAGTAAGAACAAGTCAAGAGAGGGTGGAGCTGGAGTTTGGAATGAAACCTTCCAATACAAGCCATCTGTGCTAAAGAGCACTATTGTCCATAGACTTTATCTTTTTTAAATGATGGGCATTTTGAATTTTAAAAGAAGCAAATGCAACAGGGAGGAATTATGAATCAAGAATTTAAGAGACTGGATGAAGCATCACAATTAAGTGCTTGAAATACCATAACAAGTAAATTTCTTGCCTTCCTTTTCCTTCTGCTTTTTTCCTTTCTCTCTCCTTTCCTTGCTCCCTTCCTTCCCATAACACTAATTAAGCTAAGAAGCAAAACTTACCATCACATTTACTCAAAATGGTCATGATCTCATTGGGGAGACAGGAGTTGGCATCAGGAGCTCTGGCCCAGGGTAGAATGTGAGATGCTCCTGAAGGGAAGTGAGCTTGGTAAAGGGGATAAGATGTTTTAGAAAGGGGAGAAGCGGCTGGGCACAGTGGCTCACACCTGTAATCCCAGCACTTTGGCAGGCCAAGGTGGGCGGATCACAAGGTCAAGAGATCGAGACCATCCTGGCCAATACAAAAATTAGCCGGGCGTGGTGGCGCGTGCCTGTGGTCCCAGCTACTCAGGAGGCTGAGGTGGAAGAATCACTTGAACCCAGGAGGCGAGGTTGCAGTGAGCTGAAATTGTGCCACTGTACCCTAGCCTGGCAACAGAGCAAGACTCAGTCTCCAAAAAAAAAAAAAAAGAGGAAAAGCAGCATTCACAGATGAGTCCAGAAACAGATTCTCAGAGTCTGAAAGGCCATCTAAGGTCAACTCATCCAGGGTCCCTTATGGGAGCCTAAACTGTCAGTGGTTTTAAGAACTTTCTTAAGTATCTGTAGTCATTCCATTGCCAGACAACTCGGCATCCCAAAGACAAACAATAGACAGAGTCTGTATCTGTCGATATCAATCAGGACTCCTTTGGTTATAAGAGACAGGAAACTGACAGCCTGGTTGAAGCAAAAAAGGTAATTGAATGGCTCATAGCACTGAAATGTCCAGAAGATAGTCCTGGCTCTAGTCAAGGCTGAATGTAGGGCTCAGATAACAACATCCACTGCCAGTCTCTTGGCATTGCTTCCCTCAGGCTTTGCTTCCTTGTTAAGCAGGCTTTCCCCTTGTGAAGGACAGACAGCCACCACCTACCCAAAGCTCCTGTCTGCTCAGCAACCCAAGCAGAAGAGAGAGGCTCTTTCCTGCTAGCCTTGGGCAACTCTCATTAGTCCAGCTGGAGTCAGGGCTGATGCCTGGACTACGCACTGTGGCCAGGAGTGGAAGCCATGGGTGGAACGCGCCTGCTAGAGAAACACCCTTGGGGCCAGAGAGCCGGCTCAGCTCCACCCAAATCACTGAGAGTAAGGAAGGGGCTGCTCCCCAAAGCAAAACTGGGGACTAAGACCAGAAGGGGCAATGGGCTCGGGCCAGTCAAAAACAACCAAAATCCCCTTCAGTACAAAACATGTACATCTATAAAGCAGAAGAAAAATTCACAGGAAAAAAGTAACTATTTCCCTCCAAAATCCCGCCACACATATGTAATGAATTCAGTGGTGTGGAGTCGGGGAGGCACGGTGTTCTGGGGAGGACTTAGGGTTTTGGGAGTTTGGGTGGACTCTGGACTCCGGACTCTGGAACATTTTCTGTTACTAAGCTAAAATGCTCCTCTACAGTTTTGTTTGTTTATTGTTTTTAGACGGAGTCTCGCTCTGTCGCCCAGGCTGAAGCGCAGTGGCACTATCTTGGTTCACTGCAACCTCCGCCTCCCAGGTTCAAGTGATTTTCCTGCCTCAGCCTACTGAGTAGCTGGAACTACAGGCACCCACCACCACGCTCAGCGAATTATTGTATTTTTAGTAGAGACGGGTTTTCACCATGTTAGCCAGGATGATCTCGATCTCCTGACCTTGTGATCCACCCGCCGTGGCCTCCCAAAGTGCTGGGATTACAGGCGTGAGCCATCGCGCCCAGCCTCCTCTACAGCTTTTATCCAGTGACCCTTACCCCACCTTCCTTAGCTACATAGCAAAGGTGAACTTTCTTTAGAAAGCAGAAGATACCCTCCAAATGTGTGAAGACGGCTCTCATGTCCCTGCCAAGACTTCTTTTCAGCCCAGTATTCTACCCGTGCCTCAGTTGTTCTGGTTTCCTGACCCACTGGGTCATGGCCATGATCCTGCCTGAGGCTGGCTGCAGTTGCTCTATTCCTTCTTGACATGAGCTGCCTGGATCAGACTACAATCCTGATAGCGGGGAGGGGCAACAGGGGCACTGCCACTTCCCCTGCTCCTCACACCACCCTTGATTCACAAAGCCTACGATGACATTCACTCTCTTGGCAGCTCTGGCCACCCTCTGCTGGTTCATATAGAGCCCAGAGTCCAACTCAAATTCCCAAAACCCAGAATCCTCCCCAGAAAACACCATCCTCCCCCATTGCACATCACTGAATTCACAATTTGCACCTCAATGCAGGATACCATAGGTGTGTTTACTAGGCTTCCTGGTGGTTTCATTTTGGTTTGCTTTGGTTCCAGCCGGAGAGATGGTGTAGAACTCCCTTCTGGCACACATCTGTCAGCTCTCTGACTCAACGGGAGTCAGAGGCACGTTGACCCAAGGCGTGAGTCACAGGCGGGAGGATGACGGGACCAAGCCACGGTTACAGCACAGGCGTCAAGTGCTCACCTCATTTGGCACACACTTAGGGTGTTCACCTGCGTTGGCACCAGCAGGAGCGCCTGTGGATGGCCAGCTCTGTGCTCGCAAACTGTGCTGCTGTCTATGCTGTCCTTTCCTTTCTGGTTGCTAGAGGAAAGGAGATGACCTTTAGCTTGGGGTAAAAGTGGGTGGAATTTGTGAGTGGGGCTGGGGACGATTTCTAGGTGTCAGAACTCCACATATAAAACATGAGAGAGGGAAAGGCAGCCACCCTTCAGAGAGAAGCCCCTGATAAGAGGGAACAGGTAGGGAATAAGCAGACAGCTAGACCCCAAAGGACCTGCATGTCAGTGAAGAGCCCACCATTCAAGATGTTTGGAGCAGGGGCCTGATGGACTTCGAACTGCCCTGTCGGAATGCCCAGTGCTGCTGGGCAGGGAGGAGTGAGGCCACATAACAGATGAGAATCTAGATAAAGGAAGTTAAAGCCCTAATCAGGACATAATGGTGGTGAGGATGAGGATGGGGGAACAGAGAGAGGCATTCCAGAAATAAATTCAAGAAGACTTCGCAACTGTGTGTATTTTGGGGCTGAACTGGGAGGTATAGAGAAAGAATGGTTAAGGATAACCCTAGGGTTTTAAACCAGGGGAAACTGGGAAGTGTTAATACTGTGTTAATCAGAAAAAGCAATGGATTTGGAAAAAGAGAAACTGTGAAGGAAGAATTCGACTGCAGGTAAGTTGGTAGTATTGGTGGCATTCTAATGATAAGTGGCATTAGATCTAATAATGATCTAATGATCATTATTCTAATGATAAGTAGAAAACTGAGGACAGGGATTTGTGGAGAAGTTGGAACTGGAGGTGAGAATGTGGTTTGTTACACAGAAATAAGAATTGAAGCTTCAGAGTTGGTGTGTTCAGTAAGGAAGGATGCGAATGCTGGTGAGGGCTCTGGGCAGGTAAGCTGTGAGTGACAGAGTATCCTGCAATGGAAATTTCTATTATTAGCATCGGGATCACATGCATGAGACAGGAGGAGAATGAAAAACCAGTGAAGGAGAAAGAGAATGTAGGTGGAGATCTGAGATACTGTGGATCATCATAACCATAACGCATGAAGTTTTTTTTGCAAGTGATAAGAAACAGTTCAAATTGGCTTAATTTAAAACAAAGAAATATATTGCCTCATATAATGGGTAGTCCACACTCATATGCATTCAGACTTATTTTGACTCCTACACTGTATTCCACTTTCCTCTGATGGCTCAGGAATCTTCTCTTTGTGGTGGCAAAACAGCAGTCAGAAACTCCATTCCATCTTCTGCAGCAGGAAGAACAAACAGTTCCAATGGCTGCCATTACATGCCCACCTCTAAGCCAATCTCTGTGGCCAAGAGGTGGCTAAGCCACATTCAGCTCTCTCATTGACTTGCAGGTGGAGAGAGCAGCACCTCAACCTGGACACTGAGAATGGGTTGCTGAGGGTGGGAGAGGGTTGGTTCCCAAGAGGAACACTGGGGTGCTGCTCTCAGAAGAAGGGAGAATCAACACAGCCAAGACGGTGACTCTCCACTACAGACACCAAGGGAAGAGCTTCAGGGAGTGTGGTAGTCAACAGTGACAAATGATCCGCAGAAGTTGAAGAAGTGAAGTGAATGGGCACAGACTTCAGACATGGTGGCTGGGTCATTTGTTTCTTTCGAAGATTGTAAATACGGGAGGAAAACAGATTTTGGTGGGTGAAGGGATGGGTGGGAGTAGAAACACTACAAAGGCAGGCAGGCATCTGCTGTTTGTTTTTTTTTTTGAGATGGAGTTTCCCAGCTAATTTTTGTATTAGCCCAGCTAATTTTTGTATTTTTAGTAGACAGTCACCATGTTGACCAGGATGGTCTCAATCTCTTGAGCTCGTGATCCACTCGCCTTGGCCTCCCAAAGTGCTGGGAGGCATCTGCTGTTTTAAAGAAGCCCATCAGTGAAAGGAGGCAGAGAGACTCGCTTTCCCCCAGTTCTGTCCCACAATTACCGAGCGAGACGCTGCGCTAGGAACTGGAGCCTAAGATTAATAATTCCCAGTCTACAGTCTCAAGAAGCTCAACACTTAGGAAGGAAGAGATAATTGTAAATGAATAAATTGTGGGGAGAAGGAAGGTTTCAGAGTAGGAAGTGACAACAATGAGAAGCTGATATTAAGCCGGCGCTATTGCAGAAGACAAAATGATGAAATCAGTCCAAGGGTACAAGGAAAGGATTTTCAGGGGAGGTGGTACCTGAGCTGGGCTTTGTAGAATGAATGGGAGCTCATTTTAGGAAGCAAAATGGGGAAAGGAGTGCCATGCAAAAGCAAACATTCCTTAAGAGGTTGACAGATGCATACTTCTGGAGCGAAAAGTCCAGCGGATGGGAAGAGTAGGTGAGGAGGCCTGTGTGATACGCTGATGGGTGCGGGGCAGGGGACAGTGAAGGGTTTTTAGGTCAGTGCAAGGCAATGTGAGATTCGTGAGCTAGAAGAACCTCTCTGGACTCAGTCTTGAGGGGAGCCAGGTGGAGACAGAGGGCCAGTTCAGAGGATGTGTTGATAGTAATGGAGTGACCAAGTCCAGCACAAAGGCAAGGGACAGGGAAGAGGGGAAAGAGTAGGAGGAGCACCGGAAGAGGGGAGAACCCCTAAGACTTGGAGACTGTGGAGTGGGGACTGAGAGGGAGGAAAGCTTTGAAGACAGGTGATGGGGCTGAAGGCAGGAGGAAACACATCCCTGGAAAGGGAGACACCAAAGGTGCAGGTGGGGAACCGGTAATGGGAGGAGGAAGGGAAGGTGGGCTCAGGCATGGGTGGAGGTGGAGACAGACCAAGCAGTGAGAGGGGAGGAAAGGTGGAGAATATGGATAAGAACCCAGGGCAAGAGTGAGGGAGGCAGGAGAACAGTTGGAGAGCTTTCCTTCTTTCCATTAAGAAAGCAGTGAGGGCCAGGCATGGTGGCTCACGCCTGTAATCCCAGCAGTTTGGGAGACCGAGGTGGGCGGATCACCTGAGGTCAGGAGTTTGAGATTAGCCTGGCCAACATGTCAAAATCCTGTCTCTACCAAAAATACAAAAATTAGCTGGGCATGGTAGTGGGCGCCTGTAATCCTCCCTACTCAGGAGGCTGAGGCAGGAGAATCACTTGAACCAGGAGGCGGAGGCTGCAGTGAGCCGAGACTGTGCCACTGCACTCCAGTTTGGGTGAAGAGTGAGACTCCATCTCAAAAAAATAAAAAATAAAGCAGTGGGATCACCTGTCGAGTGTGCGTGGGCTGCAAATTTCCCTGTGGGGAAAATGGGGATAGTAACAGAAGCCATGGATCACTGAATCACATCACCTCCACCCCAGCTGTCCCCTCCTCCCCATTCTTCTGCCATTTGCCTCCCCCAGGTCTTCATTAACTATACCAGTGGTTCTCAGGGTGGGTGTGGGGTACTTGAACCAACCTTGATCATCCCAGGAGCTCCTTACAACTCTCACCCACCCTAGTATCTGATTCAGGAGGTCTAGAGTGAGCCCTGGGCATGTGTGTTTCCAGAAAATTTCACATAGGAGAGATTCTGAAATGTATCACACAATTGAGAATTACTGAGGTTCATAGGACTGAGTCCCAGAATTTGAGATGTTGTGGGAGAAGATGGGGTGGAATCATTTGCAGAAGCTGAGTGGGTGTAAGTGACTCAGGAAAGGAGGACAAGGAGGAGGTGGCTGTGCCAGCAGATATGGGAAGGAGCGGGGGCTCCTATTCTCACATTCAGCAGATATGCCTCTCCCAAGCATCCCTAGGCCAATCCCCACCCCTCCTAGGCTGCCCTTTTTATAACTTTGTTTCCTCTTCAATATTTCCCCCTATGTTCACTTTAGTCTGTGAGCCACCAGCATCCACAAGAAGGGTCACAAAATGTGATTTGCCAGCGAGCACACAACATACTCACAACTATCAAAGCTGAGCTGAGGATAATCATGCTCTTCTGAAATATCATGGCCATTCTTCTCAAGACAAGGAATTAAACTGGGGAGAACACCCACCCAACACACGAAAACTTGACAATGGAAAGGCACTGGGGAGCTTCAAAAGAAGTTGCCCCAGTTTGTGTGCAGCACTGCCCTCTGCTGGTCAGAGTCAGACCTGCAGCTATATGGCAACGGCATCTTTGACTTAAGGACTTTATGGTAAAGAGGACGTTGAGTTGGGCTTCCGAGTCATCGTAGGTCAAGTCACACACTATCATTAAGTCCACATGCATGACTCTTCAGGTGCAAACTGAGCCTGAAACTTTAGGCTTGGAGATTTCCAGTTAACTATATTCAAATAAAGACGCAACTGTCTAGGAAAAACACGAAGTCCCTGAATAAATTTCCTTGTAAAATGTTTGGGTGTGCATGTAATGGCTACAGTCACCTGGAGGTAAGTTGCAGAGGTAGAAATCTTTCTTGGAGTCAATGAATGCATTTTTAAAAACTCTGATAATCCTATGCTGTTGATAATAATGGCCAACATTTATTGAACATATATAGTTATACATTTACTGGCACCTTCTGTGCATTACATCAGTTAACTTTCATAACAACCCAATAAGACAAGAATTATCATCTGTACTTATAGATGGGGCAACAGGTATAAAAGAGTCCAAGGCCACAAAACCTTGAAGAGCAAGGGATTACATCCAGAATTTACTATACAGCCTCCTTATTGAGGTCATACCAACTGTTTTATTACAGAGAGACCAAAATATGTGATTGCTCTAACATCATAGATGTTTTATTTTGTACTTCTATAATGGTTCCAAGTAGGTGTTTCTTGTGACTGGGTGCGTCTCCTCCTCCACGTGCTGCAATTCTGGGACTCAGATTCCTTCAGGCTTGTGGCTCCTCCACCATGATCTGGGTCTGGTCATTTTCATACACATCTAGCCACCCCGAAGAAGAGAAAAGAGCAAGGAGAAGGCACTCCTGCTTCTTAAAAAACAGCTGTGGCTCACAGGCCAAAGGAAAGAACGATTCCCCTGGCCACCCTTAGATGCAAAGGAGGCTGGGAAATGCTGTCTCTGGCAGATCAGCCTCTTTCCTGCACCAGCACCACACCATGAAAGGGGAGGCAGGAATTTTGGTGGGCAGGGGCCACCTCTGCCCTCTCTCTACTAAGTAGGATGGGATGGTTCACTGATTCAAGCCACAACTTTGCTTTGGTCACTATCTCAGGTGAACACCACAGCAAGGTCCTGAGACTGGGGTCTTTTAGCAATAAGTCCTTGTAAGGTGCCTTTCCTCTTGACAAAACACTTTTACACCTTTACTTTCAAATTATCCTATTTAATAATGTATCCCATTTCATCCTCACAACTCCTGTGCGGTGGGTTAATTGCCTTTATTTCACAGCTAAGGAAAATCAGGCTAAGCAGTCAGGTGGCTTGCCCAAATTCCTACAGCTGGGACTCAACTAGTTTATTCTCATTGCCAGATCCTGGAAATAGTGGCTGCTGCTAAGCTTAGGTGGAGCTTGACCAAAAAGCTTTATGGTAGGGAGAGAGAGGTGGGCAGAGCTGTGAGCGGAAACAGGCACTCACAAATTCGTGGCCTGAAACAACACTGCTCATTAAACGTTGTGACTTTTGGTCCAGTCTCTGCCAGAAATTCTAAAGGAGGAAAAAGTTGAGCGAGAAGGGAGGAGTGACAAATACGGGCTGCTGGAGAAACAGCAAGGTTCGTTCTCGAAACTTTTCTTTTACCTTGATCAAATGTCACAGAAGGTACAGGACCATGACTTACATTTCACAATTTAATGATTTACATTGCAGATTTCCTTTACCTTGGACAATCCTATCATGTTCTTGACTGTTGTAGATTTTTCCTTCTGGAAACTTATCAGGGGTCTTGACTTCCCTCCCATATAACCCCTCACCACTTTTAGTCTTATCAGAGTCTCTGATAACAGTCAGGCAATGAGGGACTATCATTATTTTTATTTTCACCAAGCTTTCATTCTGGGCTAGTTTAAACATTTCAAGTTTTACTTTATATTTTTATTGTGCAATGTTTAAAATACACAAAGAACTAAATTCAAAATGTTAGCATTTTCCTAATATCTTTGATATTAATTTCTAAATTAATTCAATTATATTTAGAGAATATACTTTATTTGCTTTCAATTATTTTACATTTGCTAAGGTTTGTTTATAGCACAGAATGTGGTCTATCTTGTGCAGTTGAAAAGAATGTGCATTTATTGGCTGAAGTATTCTGTATAAAAATCATTTGGGGCTGGGCACGGTGGCTCACGCCTGTAATCCCAGCACTTTAAGAGGCCAAGGCAGGTGGATCACCTGAGGTCAGGAGTTTGAGACCAGCATGGCTAACATGGTGAAACCCCGTTTCTATGAAAAATACAAAAAATTACCCGGGCGTGGTGGTACACACCTGTAATCCCAGCTACTCGGGAGGCTGAGGCAGGAGAATTGCTTGAACCTGGGAGGCGAAGGTTACGGTGAGCCAAGATCACCCAGCTGCACTCCAGCTTGGGCAACAAGAGTGAAACACTGTCTCAAAAAAAAAAAATGATTTGGGTAAAGTTGGTTGATAGTGTTGTTCGTGTCTTCTATAACCTTCCTGATTTTATGTCCATTTTTTCTATTGATTACCAAGAGAAGAGTGTTGACATCTCCACTATAATTATGGATTTGTCTGTTTCTCCTTTCAGTTCTTCCAGTTTTTGCTTCACATATTTTGAAATTTTGTTGTTAGATCAATGTGCATTTAAGATTATGTCTTCTTGGAAAATTGAACCCTTTATTATTATGAAATGTCCCTCTTTATCTCTGAAATCTACTTTGATAATAACATAGCCACTCCACTACGGTACATTTTTCTCCATCTTTTTGCTTTTAACCTATCTGAATAAATATGGAATATATTTAAAGATATATTCTTGTATTCTGTTTTCAACTCTAATTTTTGTTCTTTTGTTTTCTAGTTCATATCTTCTTTTGGATTCTTTGAACATTTAATATTTAATATGTGTTGGAATAATTAGCGTTCCATTTCAATTTATCTACTGACTTTCTGGCTCTATCTTTGTTTTTTAAAATTTTTATAGGTGCTCTAGGGGTTACAGTATAATACATACCTAAACTTTCACATTCTACTTATAGGTAATATTTTACCACTGCAACTAAAATATAGACTCTTCCAATCATATTATTTCCTTTACATTTACATACATCGAGATCTCCACTATATAATTTTATGATTTTTGCTTTCAATACTCAAACACAATTTAAGTAACTGAAGAGGAGGGAAAGAGTATTTATTGACACAGATATTTAGTATATCTGTTAATTTTTCTTTAATTCCTAAGTTCCAGGTTTTCCTCTGACATCTTCTGTCTTCAGCCTGGAGCACATCCTTTAGCATTTTTTTTTTTTTTTAGAGCATGTCTGCTAGCAATCAATTCCTTTGGTTTTCCTCCATGATAACAGACCCCATGGAGATGATTACATTCTGATTTAATTAGGTCACAGAGTATATTAAGTATAATTTCAATCCTATTAGACATATTGAGACTTGTTTTATGGCCAATGCAATTGTCTATCCTTGTGAATATTTATGTCCATTTGAAAAGAAGGCATTATTCTGCTGGTTTGGGGTGTGATGTTCTATAAATGTTATTTAGACCAACTGTGATTCATATCTTCTATATCACTACTGATTTCTATTTGCATCAATTACTGAGACAAGTATTAAAATTTTATATTTCTTCAGTTTTGTTTTATATAAATTTTTTGAAGTTCTGTTTTTGGATGTATACTCATGTAGTCTTATGCCTTCTCGATGTATTATTATGTATTATGAAATGTTTCTTTTATCTTTGACAATAATCATTGTCTTGAAATCAATTTCATTTGACATAAATATAGCAATTTCAATTTTCCTATTATTATTTAATAGTATATCTTTTTCTATTCCAGCCTTTAACTTTTCTGAGATTTTGTATTTAAAGTGGGAAAGTAGATTTTCTTGTAGATAACACTTGTTGAGTCTCACTGTTTTATCTAGTTTGACAATCTCTGCCTTTTAATTTGAGTGTTTGACCATTTATATTTAGTGCAACTATTAATATAGCTGGGTTCAAATATAGTAGCTTGCTATTTGTTTTCTATGTCTCCATTGATCTTTGTTTTTAAATTTTTATCTTTTCCTACCCTCTTTTGGATTTATTGAGAATTTTTAATATTTTGTCTCCTCTGTTGGCTTATTGGCTATAGGTTATTTTTAAAACTTATTTCATAGGGTTATTCCACAGTTCAATATGAATCTTGAATTTATCACAACCTATTTTCAAATAATATTACACTACTTCACAGCAGTATATTTCTACTTCTCCCTTCCAGTATTTTGTATTATCATTGTCACACATTTTATTTCTACATATGTTGTAAACCCCATATACATTAACAATCGAATCTCTTTTAAAATAAGTTTAAAAATTAGAAATAAGTATTTTATATTTAATCACATATTTATCATTTCTGGTTTTCTTTATTCCTTTATACAGATCCAAATTTCTATTATTTCTTCAGCTTAAAAAGTATCCTCTTTGATTTCTTTTAGTGCAAGTCTGCTGGCAATGAATACATTTAATTTTTGTTTGCCTAAAAATGTTTTTAATTTTTGTCTTTATTTTTGAGGGATTTTTTTTCTGGATATAAATTCTCGATTAATAGGTTTTCTTTTTCAGCACTTTAAAGATGTCATTCAATTTTCTTTTGGCTTTCATTGTTTCTAATGAGAAGTCAGTCAAATTTTCTATGTCTCAATTGATCTTTGTTCATATACATATAGTGTGCATGTGTTTGTTTTCTGGCTGCCTTTGAGGTTTCATCTTTGTTACTGATTTCCAGTCATTTCCAGGCATTTTAGTGTGTTTGTCTTTATCTCACTTGGGTTTTGCTGAACTTCTTGGATATGTGGGTGTATCTTTTCATCAAATTTGGAAAAATTTTAGTCATTATTTCTTCAAATATTATTTCTTAATTCCCCTAGCCAACCCCTACCTTTCCTGGGACTCCATTTGCACATATTATCCCACGAGTCACTGAGGCTGTGTTTACTTTTTAAGAGTTTTTTTCGCTCTGTGCTTTAGTCTGGATAGTTTCAATTGTTATGTCTGAAGTTCACTGTTCTTGTTTTCTGCAATGTCTAGGTTTCCCTAAGCCAACCAGTTAATTTTTCATTTCAGACAACACACCATTTGGCCCAATACCATTTTCCCTTAATGATTGTAAATTTTATTTTTATCAGACACTAAATTTTAACAGGTGTTTGTATTTAATTTGCTTTTTATTCTGTTGATCTATTTGTGTATTTATGCTCTAAAATTACATTGATATTTATTATTATAGCTTAATCTATGTTAATATCTGGGAGGGTTAGTTCTCCCTTAATACATCTGCTTTTCAGTCTTTCCTTATTTTTTCAAATGTAGTTTAAAGTCAGTGTATAATTAAATGAAAATTATGTTAATGTTTTAAATATTATACATATAAGTTAGCTTAGGGGTAATTAGCACTTTTCTTATGTCCCAGCTAACTATGCAAAAACAGGGTTAGTCTTTACAGTTTTTTTCAAGTTTTTTGCATCCCTAAGTGGCATTTTAAAGTTTTCTTCATATAGATTTTTTTTTTCTTTTTTTTTTTTTGAGATAGAGCCTCTCTTTGTTGCCCAGGCTGGAGTGCAGTGACACGATCTCATCTCACTGCAACCTCTGCCTTCCGGGTTCAAGTGATTCTTCTGCCTCAGCCTCCCAAGTGACTGGGACTGCAGGTGCATGCCACCACGCCCAGCTAATTTTTGTATTTTTAGTAGCAATGGGGTTTCACCATATTGGCCAGGCTGGTCTTGAACTCCTGACCTTGTGATCCGCCCACCTTGGCCTCCCAAAGTGCTGTGATTACAGGCATGAGCCACGGTGCCTGGCCTCATATGGATCTTAAATATTTCTTTATTATTAAATATTTTCTATTTTTGTTGTTTCAGCTATTATAAATGAGGTATCCTTGTTATTATGTGTTCTCAGTTGTTATTGCTTTTATATAGGAAGGCTATTGTTTTCTCTATGTTAATCTTGTCTCAACCACTTAATATATTTCATCATTGTTTCCCACTCATTGCTTATTACATTTTTCAGGTATATAATAATATACCAAACTGGTGCTTTCTTGAATTTGCATATTCTTTTTCATAATGTCGTAATATTGCTTTTGTATGTTTTATTTCTCTTTTTTTGAATATCTTAAGCATACTCATTTAAAAACCTTTTCATATTGTTACATTGCTGTAGTTTATAGGATATACATTTTCCCAACTGTTTCATGTATTTCAAGATAGTTCCTTTCTTCATGTAATTAGATTTTACCATGAGCTCATCTTCAGTAGAAATAGTTTCCTGCTGTGTCCCATGAGGCTGTTCTGTGCAGGCATATGTGTCATTTGGTTCATTATTTGCCGTTGCTGGGTTCATTCTTAGATAATTTTTATGTTTACTTTTTGACTGTAACTTCCTTTAGTTATGGTTTGGAGGAATTCTGACTAACACCCACACAGGGTGCAATTTTGGAAGTTTGATTTTTGGAGGTCTACTCTTTCACCACCCACAATGTTGGACAGATGGTCAACTTCCTGATGCATCCTTAGACCAGTGTGCAGAGTTCTTCTAGTCCTTATTTCTGGAAGGAAAATTACTTTCTGGCTTTTAAGTTTATTCAAAGAGGTCAGTTCAGCTTCTTATCACCTGCAGGCCTGAAGCCTAATCCTCTGTTCCTGTGGGTTTTAAAACCTTCTGTGCTAGCACCAGTTTCTGATATCCCTATGGACCATTTGCTTTTAACACCTGCTCAATTTTATGAGCTTGAGTTCCTACTTTTTTTTTTTTTTTTTTTTATGTTTAAAGAATGAAAGAGAGAAAGGAAGAGGAAGAGATTTTAGAAAAAGAGAGAAAAGGAGAAAGAAAGAAAAAGCAAAAGAAAGAAAAAATGAAAGAGAAAGAAAGAGGAATAGATTTTAGAAAAAGAGAAAAGGAGAAAGAAAGAAACTGCAAAAGAAAGAAAAAAATGAAAGAGAAAGAAAGAGGAAGAGATTTTAGAAAAAGAGAGAAAAGGAGAAAGAAAGAAACAGCAAAAGAAA